>OU974069.1:13533487-13715987 GCA_918843875.1 Diadumene lineata | reverse complement strand
TAAAATAAAACAAACTTTTTATCTTCTAGAAATACCTTGATTATTGGGTTTCCTGTGTATATTGTCACAAAACGGCTAATCGATAACTTGATCAGTTGAGTCTGTTCTCACGAGAGTACAATTTTGTTTTGAAACCAATCAAAATAAGGCAAGGAATTCCATCCGTACAAAGCTTCAACTCTACAACTAGCGTTTTATTGCATCAACTCTATATAAGCTATTATTTTGCCAATTTTCAGCGTCGAATTGTTGATGCTAAATTTTACTCGATTACGAAACACAACAGCAATGGAGGTTTGTAGTTACACTTTGATCGATGTTTCCCCTTATGGTCGTTCTTCTGGATTATCTGATGCCAAAGAACTAATTCTACTGTAGTTTGGGATGTTGATTTTTGGTTTTCGTCGAAATAGACCTCGACATGACTAGTAGTTTGTGTTGACATCACGGCGACCGTTACGGCTCACAAGGTCAAACATGCACGAAAATCAGGTATGTTGACAACGCTCGTTCGAGCTCACTTTTAAATTACCCCAAAATGTTTTGGGATAAAAGTGATCTATGGAGTGTGCTTTCAATGCTGCATTGATATTTCTGTGCTAATCGATGTACCAGTGGAGATATAGCAGCTTAAACATGGCATACAAAAACACTAGTGAAAAATTACAAAATATTGAAAAATCTGCAAAATATTTTACATATGCTTTTTTTGAAAATAAAATGGCTTCAGATACTCTCCATTATGTTTTCTTTAGGTGTGACATATTTATTTTGCTTAACTTTGCGAAATTTAAGTGATTTTTTGCTTCATTCAAAGAACACTCGAACACGCGTGAAAAACTGTTGATGAGGTCAAATTTCACATTTTTGCCCATAACTCGAAAACTAAAATTCAAATCGATCTAAAACTTTCCCAATATAAATGTTATACTAAGACCTTTATTCAGGCAAATAATGAGAATTTTGCAAAAAAATTATTCTTCCAGTCATGGGTGACATTAAGTGATTCCCAGTCTTAATTCTTAAATAACAGAATCTTTGTAAATTTGTCGTTGTTTTTGTATTTTGATCGGGATTTTGACGCGAAGTCATACGAAAGTTATACAGTTGTCAGTCATGATCTCGCACTTTATGCAAATTTTAACGCGTGCTTTATCTCTTCTTGTTTACAGCAATAAAAGTTACCGTCGTCAATTTTCTTAACGCTCTTGTTCTTCGACGACCGACGGCTTTCTCGAACCAGTTTTTCTCGGTCAAGATATCCCCGTCCTCTCTTTCCCGTCCTCGATCTTAACGTCCCTATTGTCAGCGCGCGGATGGGATTCTGCCCGGTCACGCATTCTCAAGTTATCAACAATCACCAACTTTGTCGTTTGATAACTCGCCAAATCGAATGGATACGCCTATTTTTTAATTAACAGATGGAAAGAGTGAAGTGATCAAGAATTTTAGCTTTTCAGACAGTTTAGTGTCAACACGATTGCTCTTTATAACCCTTTTAGCTTGTTTGGTAATTTTTCTGTCTTCATCATCTTTCTGTTTTACCTCATAATGACTTGTCACGCTGCTCACGGAAAGTGCCGAATTGGCCGATTTCAAAAAATTGTAGAGTAGTAGTAAATTAAAGATCGAATGGAAACCCCCGATTTTTTTTTCGCTTATAACATGTGTTTCATGCTGTTTTATCAACTGGCGAAGTTTCAAAAAAAATGACAACTGTAGAAAGTTTTATCAAAATTATGTGGCTAGTTTGATTTCAACGGAATTACCTTAAGGAGGTACCTTGCTTTGTCCCGAGGGAAACACTTGATAACAAGTCAAATATATCCCTCAAATGCTCTAATTTGTCCTTTTGTTTTCCTATTTATTTGTTCATTAGAATATGTATTCTCCCACTAGCGGATATAGGGGTAGTGCGACGGGGTCCGTTGCACCCGTTTTTTTTTCGACGCCATTTTTTCTTTCAATATATTTTGTACATTTTGAATAAAAACGTCAATATGACGTCATAGCCATCTATTCCCCGATCTGGACCCCGTTTTGAAAAACCCTGGATTCGCCACTGTCTCCTTTTCAGTGCCTTTTATCATCGGTTTAACTAAACGTTTATGAACGATCTTTGGACTGTGTGCATATAATTTCAACAAATCATGCAAAGTAACCAGGCTTTTTTGTGAGTTTCACAATGAACAAATAATTCCAATAGTCAAATGTAGCTTAAAAGAAATCATTTCTATTATTATAGAATATGGTGATAACAAATAACTAGTAATAAAAAACATGTTCAAAATATTACAACCTTGGGCATTAATAGCTGGCACTTTTTAACAATTGGAAGAAGTCTAAATTTAGTGTTAGTCAAAGGTTTCAAAGGTTTTCAAATGCTATTTTATTTCCACATTAAAAATGTACAAGAATGAATGAAAAAAGGAGAAGTCAATGAAAGTGGAGGATGCAAGAAAAACCCTAAAGGGTTAGCCTTGCATTCTAAAGCTAGTCTTAGTGCATCCATACTATATCAGATTGGTGTATAGTGTTGGTAATAAAGTCTGGTAACTTCAAGCTCGGTGCATGGCATGATGGAGTTTTTCATTGTACTGGAATTTGCATTTTGATATGAACAAGTTGTGTGTCTATATATATATAATTTGTGAGCCTGAATTAAATTTCCACTAGGTATCTATCTATTTTAGGTCTGAAAAAGGAGTAATGTTAAGCTTCTGGAAGAGAATTTAGGTCACCCCAAGATAACGTACGTCAGTTGAATCATTTTGAACCCCTACATGTTTTTTTTTCACAGGTAGTTTGCTTGACTTTTGTTGATATTAAGTGATTTATAAGATTCTAATCATTTGTGTGATGAACAGAGAATCATAGCTTTGAGCGTCTGTGGATGAACTGATGTATAAACCACATTTTATCCACACCGAAAGGCTTGGTTTAAAGCATCATCAGAAACCAGGTCAGGTCTTTGACTAATGGCAATTAATAAAGAATAAAGTATGATACACCGAAAGCACAATAAACGAAATTCAAAATAAAATGTGTATAATAAAGCTAATAAGGAGTACGTGTAATAAATAATGTGTAATACGCTAAAGTGTATTTTACGTGTACGGATAGTCCAATCGAAATATCTCGGCTAATCGAGACACCTTGACAATGCGTTTACAGACGCTTTCACTTGACTGTAGGGTTATTGAAACAATCAGGGTGATTGATAAAATCAGGGTGAATTGTCTACTTCAGCCTGGAAGGCATTTCTTATCCTCATAGACCTTTTCAGTTGCACCTCAGTCTCAATAGCATGGTAATTATTCTTTTGAGTTTGGCTGCAGTCTGTGCCAATGTGAACGACTTTCCTTCATATTCAAAAGAATAAATAACATGCTATCGAGGTCTAGGTGCAATTGAAAAGCTGCATTCTTTACATCTAAAACAGTTGCTTGGTGACCAACAATCGTCAATTTATTCAGAAGTGGAACTTTACAAATAATAACCGCTGACTCGCAGTAACACCAGCAGCAAATCACAACAAATTCTTAAGGCTGATTTACACCATGCGATTTCTCTTCTAAAACAAGTTTACCTGAAGATCTCTTGCGACTAGTTTTATAGTTGTATACTAAACTAATCGCGCGCGACAATTCGCATTATGTAAGACTGGTACGCGCAATTTGAAAAAAAAGAATTTAGGGATCACACAAGATTAAAAAGGTGTTTTTTTGCTATATTGCTAAGCTATGGATACAACGTATCATATTGGATATAATAATAATGACAAGGTTGGTACAATTTTGCATTCATAACTCTCTGCTCACGAGTTAGTTAAGGTCGGTACACACTAGGCGACAATTTCTCATCATATGTACTAAGTATTTTTAGAAGAAATTCTTGTCGCCTTGACGGAATTTTGTCGATCGCTGCGACTTACCGCACGAAATCCAACCGGTTGGATTGTTGAACCAGTGCACACTGAAACGACTTGTCGTGGGGACAAGTCGCCACGACTTGTCGCCTAGTGTGTACCGACCTTTAAACCTGAAAAATGTTTTTGTGGAATTCTGACTGAAGATCGTAAAGCTCCACCTCAAAATTGATTGACGGGTCAAAAATTATCAAAGTCGTTTAAAAATTTATTGGAAGTTGATCGCCACGCAACGGTTTTAGCTGCAAAGAATCGCATATCTATTTTATAATTCCTGTTGGTATTTGATAAACCATTCATTCTTCCCAATGTTCCAATGCTCTCGGTTCTATAGCCGTAATTTATCTTTTTATGAAATATTGATTTCTTTGAAAATCCAGCGTAAATGTTGTGTAGGTTTCAATAGTACAACACAAACATGCAATGAACTCGTCGGGTAGATGGAAATTAACGAGTATTGAAAATGAATTGTTTCAATTGTTTCTGTTTTGTTTTGCTTTTTCCTTTATTGTCTGATTGACTGCATTAGAAATCTGTCTCCAAACTGAAGAACAATTATTCGCTGGAAGCCTTCCTCGCAAACACATATCCTTAACTCACACAGAGTAAAGTAAGATGAGAGTTACAATTGTCCTAGCTGTTTGCGTTCTGTTCTTTTGTGGTTTGGTGGCTACCGCACCCGCTCATATGGACTTAGGATGGTATGACGACAAAGTAGCTCACTTTTTGAAGCGTATGGCTCGCCATAATATCACATCAGCAGGTCAAGACGAAAACGTAGCACCCCCTTGGAGGCGTATGCCGGTTCCTAACTGTTGCAGCAGTCCGCCTTTTCATTGCGGTTGTTGCGCAGCCCTATGCCGCTAGGACGTAAGTATATATTTCCAGGCTTACTTGTGTTTGTATCCATTCCTCCATTTCTCCATTCCTTCCTTCCTTCGTTCTTTCGTTCGTACGTTCGTTTGTTCGTTCGTTCGTTCGTTCGTTCGTTCGTTCGTTCGTTCGTTCGTTCGTTCGTTCGTTCGTTCGCTCGCTCGTTCGCTCCCTCGCTGCTTGCTTGCTTGTTGGCTGGCTGGCTGCATCAGAAATTACGAGATTCTGCTAGCAGGCTAGGGAAGCCAGAATAGATTTCAGTTCCATTGGATGAATAATGAGGGAGATGAAACTCCTTTAAACTGAATTTGTTATTCTTAAGAAAGTGAAAACATCATGCTCATCAATATTTCAGAGTCCACCCAAAGAACCAAAATTGAAATATACGCTCTTTAACCTTCCAGAAAAAATTGAAGTGTATTCTATTTTGGAATATGCTAAAACGTTGCACGCATTTGAATAAAAAAAAGCACCCTACTGTGATACCTTCAAGCTAAATATCGTTTGCAAGTCTAAAACAAAACTCACAAAAGTGCAATATAATGCCTCGGTGAAAGAGTTACGTTTTCCATGCCTTGGGAATATTTACAATGATAACTGGCAAGTCGAGTTTTAGTAAATGAGTCTAAAACTGTTCTCTGTAGATGAAACAGTTTTATCAATATTTTCTTTTTTCTTTAAGCGATGTTACCGACCAACACCTTCAACAGCTGAAAATGGACGAATACAACTGTTTGATGCCATAATCTAACCAATAGCTAAACGTGTCATTGTAATAAAAAATGACGTATTTGTAAACAATGATAGCATAATAAAACGGCAAGAGCTCAAATTGTTTCTGTTGCCTCGTATTCTTTAATAAACTTTATTATCGGACCTACGCCGTCCTCTTTTGTTTGTCGACCCCATGCATGCTAAAATAAGAGAAAATTTAGATAGGTTGGCATATAGAAAAATATAGCCACATAACTCCTGTTGTACGTTCATTACACCGGCTTCTTGTACTGAGAAGAAGGAGTGCATTTAAAAATCCTGATACTGACGTTCCAAGTCAGGACCTGCATGTGGCACTCTGGACCATCATAAGAGAATATTCTGCTCGAACGACTGACCCACGTACTGCCTTCTACATGTAATATCAAAACATTGTACACCTTTCAAATCCCTTTCCCTAAAAAGGTTCTATACAGCTGTGTGCGGCCCATACACCGGCATTTTCCATACCTCCGGCCTGAAAATGGGTACTCTTTCCTATTTTGGGATTGAAAAAGCATCATCGTTTAGTCTTATCTAGTTAGAAGTAGTCTCGCGACTAGTTTTATAGTCGAATACTGCACTAGTCGTGCGCGACAAATCGCATTGTGTAACACCGGTACGCGCAATTAAAGAGAAAGAAATTAAAGAGTTTTGGGATAACAGGGGATTAAAAAGGTGTTTTTTTTGCTATATTGCTAAGCTATGGAGGCAACGCATCAGATTTGATATAATAGTAATGACAAGGTTGGTACATTTTTGCATTCATAACTCTCTGCTTACGAGTTAGTTAAACCCTGGAAATGTTTTTGTGGAATCCTGACTGGAGCTGAACATCGTAAAGCTCCACCTCCAAATTGATTGACGGGTCAAGAATGATCAAAGTCGTTTAAAAATTCATTGGTAGTTGATCGCCACGCAACGGTTTTAGCTGCAGAGAATCGCATCACTATTCTATAATTCCAGTTGTTATTTGATACACCATTCAGAATTTCCAATGTTCCAATTCTCTCGGTTCTATAGTCGTAATTTATCTTTTTATGAAATATTTTCTTCTTTGAAGATCCAGCGTAAATGTTGTGTAGGTTTCAATAGTACGACACAAACATGTAATGAACTCGTCGGGTAGATGGAAATTAACGAGAATTGAAAATGAAGTGTCTCAATTGTTTCTGTTTTGTTTTGCTCTTTCCTTTATTGTCTGATTGACTGCATTGAAAATCTGTCTCCAAACTGAAGAACAATCATTCGCTGGAAGCCTTCCTTGCAAACACATATCCTTAACTCACACAGAGTAAAGTAAGATGAGAGTTACAATTGTCCTAGCTGTTTGCGTTCTGTTCTTTTGTGGTTTGGTGGCTACCGCACCCGCTCATATGAACTTAGGATGGCATGACGACAAAGTAGCTCACTTTTTGAAGCGTATGGCTCGCCATAATATGACCTCAGCAGGGCAAGACGAAAACGTAGCACCCCCTTGGAGACGTATGCCGTCTCCTTACTGTTGTGACAGACCGCCTTTTCTTTGCATTTGCTGCGTAGCCCAGTGCCGATAGCATGTAAGTATATATTTCCTCCTTACTGTTGCAGCATACCGCCTTTTCATTGCGGTTGTTGCGCAGCCCTATGCCGCTAGGACGTAAGTATATATTTCCAGGCTTACTTGTGTTTGTACTTTAGTAGTTATACAGTGCATGCTATTGTATTCCCGTATTTGAGTACCGGTTTTGAGATTTCATTCACATCGCCAGATAGTGCTAGCAAAATTTCAAAAATCAGAGTGACAGCTATTTTAGACTGTTGTCATATTCTATAACTTACAAAATGGTGTCTTATTATTATCATTATTATTTTTATTCATTGATTGATTGATTGATTGATTGATTGATTGATTGATTGATTGATTGATTGATTCATTCATTCATTCATGCATTCCTCCATTCCTTCCTTTCTTCGTTCTTTCGTTCGTTCGTTCGTTCGTTCTTTCGTTGGTTGGTTGGTTCGTTCGTTCGTTCGTTCGTTCGTTCGTTCGTTCGTTCGTTCGTTCGTTCGTTCGTTCGTTCGTTCGTTCGCTCGCTCGCTCGCTGCTTGCTTGTTGGTTGGCTGGCTGCATCAGGAATTACGAGATTCTGCTAGCAGGCTAGGGAAGCCAGAATAGATTTCAGTTCCATTGGATGAATAATGAGGGAGATGAAACTCCTTTAAACTGAATTTGTTATTCTTATGAAAATGAATACGTTATGCTCATCAATATTTCAGAGTCCACCCAAAGAACCAAAATTGAAATATACGCTCTTTAACCTTCCAGAAAAAATTGAAGTGTATTCTATTTTGGAATATGCTAAAACGTTGCACGCATTTGAATAAAAAAAAGCACCCTACTGTGATACCTTCAAGCTAAATCTCGTTTGCAAGTCTAAAACAAAACTCATAAAAGTGCAATATAATGCCTCGGTGAAAGAGTTACGTTTTCCATGCCTTGGGAATATTTACAATGATAACTGGCAAGTCGAGTTTTAGTAAATGAGTCTAAAACTGTTCTCTGTAGATGAAACAGTTTTATCAATATTTTCTTTTTTCTTTAAGCGATGTTACCGACCAACACCTTCAACAGCTGAAAATGGACGAATACAACTGTTTGATGCCATAATCTAACCAATAGCTAAACGTGTCATTGTAATAAAAAATGACGTATTTGTAAACAATGATAGCATAATAAAACGGCAAGAGCTCAAATTGTTTCTGTTGCCTCGTATTCTTTAATAAACTTTATTATCGGACCTACGCCGTCCTCTTTTGTTTGTCGACCCCATGCATGCTAAAATAAGAGAAAATTTAGATAGGTTGGCATATAGAAAAATATAGCCACATAACTCCTGTTGTACGTTCATTACACCGGCTTCTTGTACTGAGAAGAAGGAGTGCATTTAAAAATCCTGATACTGACGTTCCAAGTCAGGACCTGCATGTGGCACTCTGGACCATCATAAGAGAATATTCTGCTCGAACGACTGACCCACGTACTGCCTTCTACATGTAATATCAAAACATTGTACACCTTTCAAATCCCTTTCCCTAAAAAGTTTCTATACAGCTGTGTGCGGCCCATACACCGGCATTTTCCATACCTCCGGCCTGAAAATGGGTACTCTTTCCTATTTTGGGATTGAAAAAGCATCATCGTTTAGTCTTATCTAGTTAGAAGTAGTCTCGCGACTAGTTTTATAGTCGAATACTGCACTAGTCGTGCGCGACAAATCGCATTGTGTAACACCGGTACGTGCAATTAAAGAGAAAGAAATTAAAGAGTTTTGGGATAACAGGGGATTAAAAAGGTGTTTTTTTGCTATATTGCTAAGCTATGGAGGCAACGCATCAGATTTGATATAATAGTAATGACAAGGTTGGTACATTTTTGCATTCATAACTCTCTGCTTACGAGTTAGTTAAACCCTGGAAATGTTTTTGTGGAATCCTGACTGGAGCTGAACATCGTAAAGCTCCACCTCCAAATTGATTGACGGGTCAAGAATGATCAAAGTCGTTTAAAAATTCATTGGTAGTTGATCGCCACGCAACGGTTTTAGCTGCAGAGAATCGCATCACTATTCTATAATTCCAGTTGTTATTTGATAAACCATTCAGAATTTCCAATGCTCCAATTCTCTCAGTTCTATAGCCGTAATTTATCTTTTTATGAAATATTTTCTTCTTTGAAAATCCAGCGTAAATGTTGTGTAGGTTTCAATAGTACGACACAAACATGCAATGAACTCGTCGGGTGGATGGAAATTAACGAGTATTGAAAATATAGTGTCGCAATTGTTTCTGTTTTGTTTTGCTTTTTTCCTTTATTGTCTGATTGACTGCATTAAAAATCTGTCTCCAAACTGAAGAACAATCATTCCCTGGAAGCCTTCCTCGCAAACACATATCCTTAACTCACGCAGAGTCAAGTAAGATGAGAGTTACAATAGTCCTAGCTGTTTGCATTCTGTTCTTTTGTGGTTTGGTGGCTACCGCACCCGCTCATATGAACTTAGGATGGCATGACGACAAAGTAGCTCACTTTTTGAAGCGTATGGCTCGCCATAATATGACCTCAGCAGGGCAAGACGAAAACGTAGCTCCCCCTTGGATACGTATGCCGTCTCCTTACTGCTGCAACAGACCGCCTTTTGTTTGTGGTTGTTGCGCAGCCCTATGCCGCTAGCACGTAAGTATATATTTCCTCCTGAATGTTGCAGCAGACTGCTTTTTCAATGCAGTTGCTGCTCGGCCCTATGCCGTTACCATGTTACTAGTGCCTTTTTTCTTACTTTTGAGTTCTACACAACAATGTACTTACTGTACGTTTCTATTTGTCCTCTTCAAGACGGAGTAGTTGTCTTTATTGTTTGTGTGATGACTTCTTGTCAGAAAAAGTGCCGAAGATGTCCTACTTCCCCAAAAAGTGTTTCAATAACCTGTTTTTCCTCTTCAATTCCTATATCTTCCCAATTTCCCGATTCGATCAACATTTTTTGGGGGATTTGCCGTGTCGAAATAAACCTTGAACTGGTATGAAACTCGGTACTGTAGTCCTTAGAATATATATGGGGCTTATCGCTGAAAAGCCTTTTAAAAGGACCACCATAATTGTCAGTAGTCTGTGGAATCCATTGCATGGTAATTATCGATTATACGCAGTAATTGTCATCCAGTGCCTTTTACATCGAATTAAAATTTAGATATTGATATTTGCGTATAGAACAGTAGAGAAGCATCGAACAACCCTTATCACAAACGACACCCCACAGATACACCGTACATTTTGACAACTTTCCCGTCTGTTCCGCATTATTCTTTCGTGAAGTTTAATTACTCTTATGCCAAACAAAGCCCGTGTATTGCTAGAGCAAGTGCTGGTGTTGAAGCAGTACCCAGTTTACACCGGCCATTGGCAGTCGCTGTCAAAACGATGCGGTTTTCATGGCGTGCATCGTGAGACTATAGCCCTGAAGCGAGATGACATTTTACCCCCGTCTCTATACCAGAATTCATTCATATGTAAATTGTTGATTCCTTTAAGATTTATTCAGAAACAAGGAACATAATGAAAGAACAAAAACAAGGTGAAAAATATTTTGGAATAGTCGGATGTAAAACGTCATCACGCTATTAAGGTGCAGTTTTAAATATACAATAAACTATGTTTTCTGAAAAGGTCAAATATTTTTTGATTTTGGAATCTTTTTTTTTATAGTTTTATTTAGTACTTGAAACTGAAATCGTGCTATAAAATTACAGAGGAAGATGAAACTCCTTTAAACTAGAAATTATTTTTTAAAGAAATTTAAAACATGCATTACAAATTTATAATAACGGAACTGAAAAGTCAAACTTTTTTAAATGAATCCAAAGCTGTTCTCTGTAGATGAAAAAGTTTTTTATCGATATTTTCCTTTTTCTTTAAGCGATATTGCCGACCAACACTTCATGTGCTGAAAATGGACGAATACAACTGTTTGCTGCCGTAAATTGAGCAATAGCTAAACGTCACTATAATAAAAAAATGATAAAAGTATAGGTATCAAATAACAGAATCTATTTGTAAACAACAATAGCATAATAAAACGGCAAGAGCTCAAAATGTTTCTGTTGCTTAGTATTCTTTAATGAACTTTATTATCGGACCTACACCGTCCTCTTTTGTTTGTCGACCCCATGCATTCTCATTGTACGATACATGCTAAAATAAGAGAAAATTAAAAAAACATGTTGGTATGTATAAATGCTTTGTTCCTATTGATAACGAATACTTCCAAATATAACCACATCACCCCTGTTGTACGTCCATTACACAGGCTTCCAGTACTGAAAAGAAAGAATGTATTTCAAAATTCTGATACTGACGTTCAAAGTCAGCCCCCGTGGCACTCTGGACCTTCCATCATAGAGGATACCCTGCATGTAATATCGAAAAATTGTACCCTTCCAAAACCCTTTCAAAAAAAGTATTGAAGTATGAGTTTCTACACCTGCGACCATACGCACTTCCCATACCTCCGTCCTGAAAATGGGACACCTTTCACATATTAGGGCTTGAAAAAGCATCACTTCTTAGTCCATTACAGGGAGTGCCACAGGAAGTCTGCTATGGTCTAGTATTCAAATGTCCATCAAATTCAGTGCAGCGTCCTTATCGTTATATATTCTCAACGCAAAAAAACAACTATTTTTTGAAACGCTTTTCGGTGTCGAGACTCTTAAAACTTGGGTATTAGGGACTTCTCTGTAAGCGTCGCTTCAGAAATAGTTATTTGATAAATTTGGAGTTTACTTCGTAATGATTGTTTCGCTTAATTAAGGCAAGTTTTTGTTGGTCTTAAATTATCTTGTGTATACTCAGCTAAATATGGCATTTCAAATGATATAAGATTTTGGCAAAGGTAATATCGGATACGTTAGAGAGACTAGTTTTAAGGACAAGAATTATGAAAACAGACTTTATGACGATTGCACTTATAACAAATTAAACCAAAACCTGAATATGTTTTGCGTATTGCCTGGAGAGTTCTTCATAAAGTATTGCGAGATATACACTGTAAAAGACAAATTAATTTCTCAAACAATGATGATACTACAAAGTTCAGTTTGGTATTTAGAAACTAAAAAAAAAGCATATAAAAAATGCGCGATCACAATCTAACTTTTCTGGCAAATGAATTTTTTCTTCTTTGAGCATTTCTCCCCAATCCACTGGACGGCATCTTGAGGTCTTTTCATCAGCATAAAACAGTTGTACTGATCAGTGTTGGTAGAAACTGGTGACGGTACATAGCTCAGCGGTTTTCCATCAGACCATTTTAGAACTCCTTCGGTCTCTTTATCATTCAGTCCAGTCCACACTCCATCAATATACAGAAGACCATCTACAGTAAAAAGATTAAGTATTAAATTGAAAAAATATCGATAGTATTTCGTATTCAAATGTCTGGCAATAGCTCTGAAGCGTGAAGACGTTTTACCCAAATTTTGTATTCTCTCGAACAACAGTCATAATTAGTGAATAAAAGCAACATGAAAAGGATTCTGAGAGAGACGACGGTAAAACGCTTTAGATTAAAGGTTTTTGATGTGTTTGTGTCAACTTTTTTATGTGATGAATAAAACGCCGGAGAGATATTTCATACGGAGTGGGGTCTGGGATTGTATTCATTGAAGTCCCAGGGCAGCTTACTAGCTGACTGGGTAAGGGGCGGCACAGTCCCCCAATCCAAAAACAATATAAATACCAATAATTTTATCTTGACGTTTTTTGATAATAATTTACCTACAATTGAAACTGGTCCATTTTTGCGTTGGCTTTTGTATATTTTATCAACAACGGGTTTTCATTTTGAGCTATTCTGACACTATTTTGAAAGGTCACGTGACCCGTCCTGCAAATGCAATGCAATGCAATGCAATGCAATGCAATGCAATGCAATGCAATGCAATGCAATGCAATGCAATGCAATGTAATGTAATGTAATGTAATGTAATGCTCATATAGCGCATTTCACCGAATGTCTCAATGCGCTTTACAATCTTTTCAATATTATTTATAGTACGTAATCCGGGTTGATTAGTTGAAAGGAAAAAAAGAGAAGGGGTTCATTAATACAGTGAAGAAAAATAAATAAGGTGGCCAATGAGAGACCACTACGCCAACAATTAAAGAAAAGGAAACATTAGTAACTTATCAAATTCTGAACAAAAAATGAGCGGTCAT
Organism: Diadumene lineata; assembly: GCA_918843875.1. Taxonomy (NCBI): domain Eukaryota; kingdom Metazoa; phylum Cnidaria; class Anthozoa; order Actiniaria; family Diadumenidae; genus Diadumene; species Diadumene lineata. Next base: position 13,702,677 of record OU974069.1, on the reverse strand, counting down.
TTTTAAAAGGTTTATACTCGAAAAGTACTTTATCAGAAAGAAAACTGTTTTAGACTATTACCAAACTCATCAACTTAAAACCGTTTCTCACTTTTTTGACTTAGGCCTTTGTCATTTTTTAATTCATTTTTAATCATTTTCAGTGACGTTTTTCCCTGAAAAAATCAATTCTTTGAACATTTTGTATGTACCTCTAAAACGAAACTCCATCTTACAAAAATGAGACACTGTTATTAAGTTGATGAGTTTGGTATCACGGCAAAATAGTTGTCTTTCTGAATAAGTAATTTTTGAGGTAGAATAAACTTTTGTAAAAATAACCCCCGGGGGGACTCCGGGTATAAAGGATCGGGGATGCTCGTCAGAATTTGTTTCAAAAATACCCTAAAAGATACCGCACGTTTTTCAAAAGGGCGTGGCTTCGCAAATCATGGGTTTCAGTGGGTTTCAACTCTTAAAAGATATAAAAAAGTGAGAATTTGGCAAATTTCGTATTTTTTAACCCTAAAAGAGACCAAATCACCGAACTTTTGAGGTAGGATAAACTTTTGTAAAAATAACCCCCGGGAAACTCCGGGGATAAAGGTAAGACGAGCATCCCCGATCGTTTACCTTCGGAGTCCCCCCCCCCTCCCCCCTGGGAAATAACTGCTTACTTTTTGTTCAAAATTTGCAATCATATAAACTACACAACCACATTTTTATATATACTTTTAAATGTATACTTTTCTAGGGTTAGCTTCTGAACTTAACTTGCTACATGACTTTCAAAAATACACCTCGATTTTCTCCCCTGCTACCTTGACTAGCTGTAACTTACATTTCAACTTTTTCACCATGCTGTCATCCAGCACTGTTTGAAATACAACGAAATAACTAAGCCATCCCTTAAGACGAAAACCATTAAGATTGCCACCGAGGTAGTACGCCTTATTAGCTTGAAGTGGAGTAACATCAACATCAAGAACACCGTCGTAAAGAGACGATGTGGATTTCAGCTCTCCATCGATGTACAGGTTGCTCTTTAAGGATTTACGGTCCCAGGTATTGGCCATATGAACCCATCGGTTAACAGGATTATTACTAAAAAAGATAAAGAAAAAACAAGTTTATTAATTAAAAGTATTGCCTATTAATAAAAAAATACTCATCAATGAAAGTCTCGTTCGTTGATTAGTTATATATGTGGCTTGCTTTTACTAGTAGCGTTAGTTGAATACATGGTTGATTGATTGATTGATTGATAAATTGATTAATTTGTTCATTGATTGTTAAGTTCCTATTTTATTCGGTATATTTAATGGTATGCAAAACAGAAAACGTGTTTTCTTTATTGTTTGATTCATTGAACAAATGTCAAAATACATTTTTACCTATTTATTTTATCGTACAGATTATAAAACAGTTGGTTTCTTGTGTAAAAAATGCATCTCATTAGATATTTGTATAGACGTATAAATGTATACTACAACGTTCTTGCAAACGAGTGTGTGTATATATATATATATATATAGTTGGTTTGTTCTTTCACATTACATTCAATTATTTACACAGCTTCGAGGCCACTGGTCCATCATCAGGGTAGAGTGCACACACTAAAAGTGTGCAACAGTTGTCACTATTTAGTAGTAAAAAGCACAAATAGCACTATTTAGTGGTATTTATGTTGCACACTTTTGGTGCGTGCACTCTAATACAAACTGAAACACAAATCTAGCTATTTACAACTGAACGACATAAAGAATTTAAATTTACAATTACGAACATGCTAAAAAGAATTCAGTATACGTAGCGCGCGCATATGTATCTACATCATACGACATTGAATATTATTACTCGGGCTTCCAAAGGAATGCCCGAGTTTAAAATTCGGCTCTTTTTGTCGTCGTCGTTGTTTCCGTCTTCGGTCACAAAATGCAGATTTTTTGACAAATCTCCCCACACCACCCCTGACACATTTCTCATCGTCTTGAACGCGGCGATCGTAGATATACTAGTTCTTTTATTAAAAATAAAGTTTGAACGTCTCAAAATAATCTATTTTTAATTTATTTCAACTTTTTTTAAATATATACAATAACATTTTTTTAATTGAAGTATATTTATTACATTTATAAACATGTCGTAATGTGATCGAGAGACTTCACCGTGGTAAACGCTTCACAAAACTTCCACAATATTTACTCATTGCTCACTGTATTTTGGATTGGCGATAACTGAAAAGAGAAAGAAAAATGTCGAGTTATGGGTTATGATTTGGCAAATTTGAAATAAATGATGTGAATGAAGCACAACTTTTGCGACAGCCTTGCTTCGTACATGATTTTGTTGGAAAACTTCAGTCGAGCAGACTCAAATAATACGATGTTGTGAGCTCTCGTCAATTTTTTTCATTGTCAGCCTTTTGTATCAGTGAAGTTTGTGTAGTGAATTGAATATATTTTGCTTCGAAATTATGTTTTTGCTCAAAGTGAGCGGGCATGTTTCTCAAGTCAAGTTGAAATCAATGGATATCTCATAATATTATTTGAAAACCACATTCTTTAGATCTAGGAAAGATTGCTTTTTTAAAACTGTTATTTCTTGCAGTAAAAGTGAAAATATAAAGTTTTGAATAGAACAACAAACCTACCGCGTGTATTTTCACCTTGTTCTCCATCGATTAAGTTTAGATTTTCTTCGGTTTTGCTTCCATGTAACTTTCTTATCCATCAAAAACCATTCCAATTACCTTATTTTCAAATGCATAGTAGTACTAATTGATTCATAATTTTTCAAAATAAGCTGTAAAATTGGTATATTTTTAGATAAAATTCAGTCTAGTTTGCATGCCTTGTACGAGCGACTCGAGCGATTGTTGTCACACTACCCCTTAGTCAAGTTTTTGTTGTCGCACAGGAATCCCAAGAGCAGGAAAAAGCGGTAGATTGTAACAGTGACAAAGATATGCCCGTCAAAGAAAATACCATCCTCGGGAACCCAGGGGTTATATCTAACCCCTGGGTTCCCGAGGATGAGAAAAGACAAACTAAACGATCATAATAATGTGTGAAAGTTGATATTGCATACTGAAAACTCAGTATCGTTACAGTCATTTCATACATGAACACATTTTTAAGGGAAGATTCCTTTATTATAAAAAGTGCAATTTAATCATCTGACAAGCATTTTTAGAATTAGATAAATTACAAAGGTCAAAGAGAAGCCCGAGTTCACGCAAATATGCGTCTAGTTATAATATCAACCAACCAACTAATCAATTAATCGATCGATCAACCAATCCATATAAACAAATCAATCAATTTATCAATCAATCAATCTGAACCAATCAACCAATCAACCAATCAACCAATCAACCAATCGATCAATCGATCAATCAATCAATCAATCAATACAACGTTCTTGCAAACAAGTGTATATATATATATATATATATATATATATATATATATATATATATATATATATATATACAGCCAACTGCAAAAATTCTGTCGCCAAGAACATATATAAATATATATATTTTTCAAAGAAGAAATTATGGGATATCAACCACTATATTTTTTTCAGATAGTACTCATGCTGGGCAACTCGAAAAAAATATATTGGGAGGTATCCCATAATTTCTTCGGTGAGAAATATATATATTTATATATGTTCTTGGCGACAGAATTTATGCAGTTGGCTGTATATATATATATATATATATATATATATATATATATATATATATATATATATATATATCTGAAATTGTTGTCCAGTTGAAATTTATTAGCGAATAACAATGTCATTTGCATATCTCAAGTTTTTAGTTTTCTTATTTTAAATACAAAGCTGCACATATCATATAGTTACATAAACATCATAGATATGCAAATCACTTTGCTATTCACTAAATCAGTATTTCAACCGGACAACCATTTCAAGAATAACTATATATATATATTCTTTGGTAAGAGGTTTCTTACAGTGCTGTTGTCTTGAGTTCGTGTGCTGTGATATATTGGCCGCCTCTATTTTTTAGCAAACTGAAAACGGAGTCCTGGTATGCATCTACAGTTATAGAGTACCACGGGGATTGTAAAAGGTCAGACGTGTCCGAAAACACTACATTTTTGCGCTCAACAGGGCTTATCAAATAATACCAAAAAGCATAGGTAAAGTCTGTTGTTTTAAGGTCCAGCTTTATTTCTGCATAATCATCATTGCCATCCAACTGCAGGGCATTTCTACCGTTTAACTGAGCAAAGCGAGAACCATTCCTCAGACTGAAAAAAAATGATAACAGTTAGAAAATATTGTGTATAATAATTGAAATCATAATAACAATAATTAGCAACGTCAGCGTACATCATTTTACTTAGGCGAAATTACAAAATAACTATTTATAAACCCCCCTTGTCTACATGTACGTGATTATAGTGAGGAATGTTCAAATGTCGGATATCTTTACTATTTAAGACTAGAAGCCAAAAGAAAGATTTCAGTTTGTTCACACAGCCCTAGCAAGCAAGACTAAAAAAATGCTAAAACAAAAGATTGTGCACTGTCACGCTTGAAAAATGTGTACAACCTAGACCCTACACTATGCCGGATAAATTTGAAAACGCAACATTTGTTCCGATACCGTGACAAAAATTGTTCGTTAAACAATAGAATAATTAGCAAAAAAAAAAAAGTATTTCGGATTCATGCATTTTAGTGTGAACAGAAGGTCTAACCGGCTAGATAAAGTTGGGTTTTCAAATTTTTCCGGGTTACTGTGGACGTAGCCTAAGAGAACCTATCCCTGGACCCCATCAGGAATCTGCATGCTAGTGCTATTTTAAAAACCAGGCTATTTTTAAACTGTTACCAGTCCCAGTAAAACCTTATTCATAAAAGAAAGACAACTGTTAATATACCCACCATTGTTAAGTTTTTCTTTTGCAAATTTGAGGAGCTCTTAATTCTTTTTTATCTTTGGCGCCAGCACAAAATTCGTCTATAATCTGACCAATCACGTCCCGTTCTTAAGGTAATTCCGTAGAAATAAAACTGGACATAGAAACTTCTGGAAACTCCGCACAATAATATTTTTGAATTGCTTGTTTGAAAAATGAAATTAAAAAATTGGGTTCCCGCGCTCGTTTTCTCGCAAAAAATTTTCAAAGAGTGCCATGTTTTGGGTTTTGGGAATAAAAATTCGAAAGTTCAGATATCCGTAACAAAAATTAATTAATTGTCGATACATGGATCATAACATATATACATTTCTCTTCATTTTGCTATTTTCTCCTATGCATATAAATATCATTTGATTTTTTGATCAGATAAACTTTTTTCTAGCCAAAAATCTCAAATTCCCATCATAGCGTATGGCGTTATGCGCAGAAATGCGCAGAAATGTGCACAGTGCAAAACTACGGAATTACACATGAACTCAAAGCCCAGTATGGGGGATAGGTTCTCATAGCTCATTTTCTCTTGCTCTATTAACTATGGCCAGAGTAGACCGGCCTGAAGCGTGATGTCGTTTTACCTTCGTAAATGCGATATAAAAAGATAGAGACATGGAAACGTCGTCACGGTTCAGGCCCATGAGGACACTTTGACACCAATTGAACAACAGAAATACATGTTTGGTAAAGATTTTTCAATACCCATATCAACAATCAAAGAAACTTTTTTTATCATTTTAACATTAAGTAATTTAACCAAGTATAATTATCTTACATTAAAGAGCATATACAAGTTAAGCTTGTATGCTCAGATGAGCTTAGAAAGCTGACTGTGCCCCGCTAGTAACATTGGCATGCTAGATGCTGTATTCAAATGTCGTCTCCATAAAAGATATACTTTGTAAAAGGATATTAAAACAATTATACCTGATATTTTCCTGTTTATCATTTCCATCTAATCTAAGCAGTTCTAAAGGCGAAATCCAATCTGTTTGAATAATTACAACAAGTCGTTATGTCATTAGGTATAATAGCAAATCGTAATTTTAAACTATACACTTTGCGTCGATGTGCATTGGTGCATGCTCACTCGAAGTTTGCAAGTTTTTACTATCTGATCAGAATATAAACCCTGGGTTTCCAAAGATGTTCCTGTGAATGTTTGTTGTTGTTGTTTGGTTGTAGAGAAATTGGATATTAATAAGCTGTCACGCAAGATTGTCACGCAATTACTTCAATTCAAATTAACTACTGATTCATACCAAACAGGCGAGTAACGAACTTCAAAGCCATCTGACTGGTATGACCAGAAAAGGAGAGCAGATCACCACCCAGATTCTGACAGTGTGTGCGGGCATCGGTCCAGGTCTTGGTCATGTTTATCAACTTGTACTGGTTTTGACCGTCCAGCTCGTACCATCCATCTGGTAAGGCTATGTAGTGGGGATTAAAAGAAAAAGTAATTTTTCACGTTTTTTTTACAGAAAAGGCGCACAGTAATTATTCTCCCTCGCATCCTTGTTCGACCCTCGTGCGATCTTTTTAATCCTGCAACCGAGATCATAATTGAAATAACCACATCAGTTTTCTACCATCTGACAGTGCTAGGAACAGAGCCGGGGAGACTATGCACTAATCAGCAAACACCTACAATCGCGTACCTGATTCTTGAAAAATAACTACTTTTAGATAATTTTTAGAGTACTCAATTTCAGAATATTAAGTTTTCTACAGTAAAGTAATCATGATTACTTTACTGTAGAAAACTTAATATTTTTATTCGTCGATGATATATTTGCGTAAAATTATCAATTTTTATAATTTTTTCTAAGTATAATGAATATTTTAGTGTTTTGACCTTGTTGACCTCCCCCGGATTTGAATATGAATCTCGATCAGTCTCTCTGAATATCAGGCTGCGAATCTCAGGCTAGCTTCACTTTGTTCAGTCCTTGACAATGAAAAAGAATTCATCGACAACTTTCTCGAAGATACAGTACCACCTTAAGGTAATTCCGTAGTTTTGCACTGCGCACAGTTCTGCACATATTTTGAATTTTAAAGTTTTACATTTCTTATCATCAATAGATACAGAGTTATGTCTGAGAAACACTTTTACATAAAAATACAAACAGTTTTCACATTTTCATGCAAAAAAATGTATTTTCTTAAGGACGTTAATGGACTATATTCATTGTTTTCACGCGCACGACCATTCGTGCGATAAACTATGTTCTATTGTAATGTATAAGTATAAAACATGATAAAAGGAGTGATTCGTTAGTTATTTCCATCCACGTATCGCTTAGCATTCATACGGCGGTTTATTTATGACCGTTATGACATTTTCCAAATACACATCTTATTGAATCAATTCTTAATGCTGTGTTGTTATTCCAAGGCCGTCGAGAGCCTCGTCAAGACGACTTGTGTTTCACCTGCGGATACGCTGGACATTGGAGTAAGACGTGTAGAGTGCCCTCGTACAAGTACAAGCCTAAACCAGAACAAAGAACCAACCCCTCAAACTCGAGTACCTCTACAAAGCCACAGTCCTACTGACCTCGAAAATATCCACGATGAGCTATTGGAGTCGACTTATAATGACATTATTCAGGTAGACGAGACCGAGAACTTTGCTAACGTTATAGGCAATTTACGTAAACACATTCAGTTTTGGTATAATATTAGAGCATCGGAGTTTGTTTGCGACGTCATAAATGGGGGTTACAAGCTTCCGTTTGTTACGACACCCGCTAGTTGTTTCATGAATAATAATGCTTCAGCTTTAAGTAATAGTTTATTTGTTATCGATGCTATTAAGGAATTATTAGATTCAGGCCGTATTGTTGAACGTAATAAGAATGATTTAATTGTTGTCAATCCACTTTCTGTTTCGGTCCAGTCTTCCGGCAAGAAAAGACTAATCCTCGACTTACGCTATGTTAACAAATTTATCCTTAAGAAAAAATTTAGATATGAAGACTATAGAAAAGCTTTGGATTATTTCTGGCAGGGGGGTCACACCATTAAGTTTGATTTGAAGAGCGGCTACCACCATATCGATATTTTTCCACCTCACACAGTTTTTATGGGTTTTTCATGGATATATCCAGACGGCTCTACTAGGTTTTTTCTTACACGGTCTTACCGTTTGGGTTAAGCACGGCCCCTTACATATTTACTAAAGCACTAAGACCATTAGTTAAATATTGGAGATCACGAGGCCTTTATTGCGTTGTTTATCTTGACGACGGATTGTGTTTAGAAAGTACTTTAGATAAAGCTAAGTTTTCATCGCACCAAATTCGCGGTGATCTTCTTGCAGCGGGGTTTGTTATCAATGAAGAAAAAAGCATTTGGACCCCAGTTCAAACTATAACGTGGTTAGGCGTCATTTGGAATTTCGAATTGGGGACCATTTCCATTTCGGGCGAAAGAATAAACATACTCGAAAACAAGTTAAAATTCGCGCTAGCTAATCCAGTCATGTCCTGCAGACAATTAGCTTCTATTACCGGGTCTATTATTTCAATAAGTCCATTGGTAATTATTGTCGTATCACTCCTCACGAGACATTGCCAGATCGAAATAGTGGCTGCACAAAGTTGGGAATCCGAAATTATACTTGACGGTTATTGCATTTCTGAGTTAGAATTTTGGTCCAAGAATCTTAGAAAGCTAAATTCGAAAGACTGTTTTAAAGCATTTGTTCCTTCACGCTGTATTTATTCAGATGCCAGTTCGTTCGCTTGCGGAGCATTTATTAGCGCGTATAATCCACATATTTGTCATCGTTTATTCACTGAGGACGAGAGAAGGGCGAGTTCCACGCATAGAGAATTGTTAGCTATACAATTTAGCCTCGAGTCATTTATTAATTTAGTACAGAATTCAAAAGTTAAGTGCTATACCGATAATCAATCCACGGCTAAGATAGTCCAAGTTGGCAGAATGAAGCCGACTTTACACACTCTCGCTATCCAGATATTTGAATTTTGCTCGAAGAACAATATCGAACTGTCTATTGAATGGATTCCTAGGACACTGAACGAAAAGGCCGACTCAATCAGTAAATTTGTTGATACAGACGACTGGCAGTTAAAATTAGATTTTTTCCACGTGTTGGACGGCCTGTGGGGCCCGCACACGGTTGATTGCTTTGCTAATTATTATAACAAGAAAACTAAAAAATTCTGATAAAGTCTGATAATTGTGTATTGGTCCCACCCGTGGACCTTGTTTGTGCAACGTTAAGAAAAATGGAAACCGAAAGCGCCAAGGGAACACTTCTCGTACCGGATTGGCCCTCATCTTCATTTTGGCCATTGTTATGGGGTCATTGCGGAAATGCAATTTTATATGCAAAACGTTACAAAGGAAAAGAAGTCCTTATGCACGGGAGAAATTTTAATTCCATTTTTGGTTCCCCTGATTGGGAGGGACACGTGTATGCAGTTCGTCTATCGTTTAACTAACTACTTGATTTCCCGTTTCTCTTGCCGTTTAGCACCGTTGCTAGGAGGATTATTTATATATGGCCTCCGGGCTCACCGAGAGCAGGCCAGAACTGCACGCGAGGTGTGTTTATTGACCACGGGGTTCACCGAGAACCGGTCACTAATGTTATTTGTTGTCTATTTCGTCATTTAGGTTTTGACGAAAGCCCGTTGTTGGGGTACGGTTGCCATGGATAAGAGGCGCGCACTTATAAAGGATTGTTTGAAATCTAGGGCTGTGTCCACAGCGACAAGATATCTTCAAGAGGTGAAAAAGTTCTTTGAGTTCCCTAGAAGTCAAGACACGGTTATTACTATGCCAGCAGACATAACTCAAGTTGCTATTTACCTTTCAAACGTCCTGAGTAATAATCACAAGACGTCCTGCCAGATGGCCTTTTCAGCCTTGAAATGGAATCACGGTTTTCTGCCCATTGAAAATCCACTCGTAGGAGCATCTCTGTGTACCAATATAGTAGAAGCAGAAAAAAGGCATCCGAGTCCTCCAGTCATCAAAAAAGCTCCAGTAGAACTTACTGTGATTAAGAAGATCGTTTCCAGATACGCCTCACCTACAAGTACGTTAAAAGACCTTCGTCTCGCTACACTCTGTGTACTAGCCTTCGCAGGCCTGTTCAGGTCTAAGGAATTAATAGATGTCAGGGCCAACCACATTTCCGTGTGCAAAGACTATTTAGTCATACTTATACCCTCAAGCAAAACAGACGTATATAGAAAAGGTCAACATGTATTTATTACCAAAAGTAGCCAGCCTACTTGTCCCTACAGTCTGTTATTACGCTACGTAGGCGCTGCTGATATAAGACTGGACGGTAGTTCTAACGATTTTCTTTTCAGGAACGTTGTATTCCGTAAGTCGCAGCAATCTTATTCTCTAGGCACGAGACAGCTATCTTACAGCAGAGCAAGAGAATTAGCAAAAGAGTCCTTGCAAGCACTCGGACTAGACTCGTCTAAGTATGGCCTCCATAGTTTTCGTTCGGGAGGCGCGACCTCCTTAGCCAAATGCTTAGCTAAGAACCCTTCAAAAGAAAGACTGTTAAAATTACAAGGTCGCTGGAAGTCAGATCACGCCAAGAACATGTATATTGAAGATTCATTAGAAGATCGCTTATTGGCTTCCAACGCCCTAGGTTTATAGCGTAATCCACATCGTTAACTAAGACTTTGTGTTTGATATAGATTTATCTAATAATTAAGAGCCTGAACTATAAGTTTATAGCCAATCTAGATATCGATTACTAGATTACCTTTATGTAATCAGTTATTCATAATAAACCGCGTTGTATAATGTGCGATACAACCTTCCTACGTATATTGTGTTGTGTGGTTAATTAGTCCTAGAGGGGAGTAAGAAAATAATTTTCTTTCGGACGAGCTGGCGAGGGAGAATGAAATTAGGAATTTCTTTAAACTCGCCCCAGTCCATACTCGGAAAAGCCTTGATATTATTGAATTTTTAGGATATTTCGCAAAATATTTCGCAAACCAATACGGGCACCTATCTTTTTTATTTCATAATATCATTTGAAATCATGTTTTTAAAAACATATATGATCGATGACAAAATTCTATGGCTAGATTTTTTGATATTTTGAAAAGTGTTTCGTTCAAAGCATCGATGAGGCCCATAAAAATTCGAACATTTTGTTAATTTTTGCTTTATTTCTCTTCGCTGTTGAATTTTAGTGCAAAACTTTTGCATTATATCAGTAGCCCAATTAATGAGGAGCACATTAAAGCAGATTCAAAATATTTTGTATAGACCAAAGTCAGTAAAGAGATACTTTTATGAATGATGTCAATTTTCGAACGTTGGACGCTAAATTGACAAAAGTGGGTATACTTTAAATTTTTTTCTTTCGAAATCCAATACGGTGACCCCATTTTTTTATTTTACATTTTTGATAAAAAACTCAAAATGTTTTACTGTAGAAAGTTTTATCAAAATTCTATGGCTAGTTTTATTACTACGGAATTACCTTAAATTGTTCCCTTTCAGATAAAGTATGCATTTAAATTGGCAAAAATCGATAAAATCTGATAGCCCAATTTTTTTTCGTAAAACATTGAGAAGCTTTTTCAGAATAATCTTACCTTCTTTTTTGTAGCAATGACCGTTTTCGCAATATTTCTTTATCTATCAATCAATAAATTTTTTTTTAATATTTCATTAGTCTCATTCTTTTCTTGAATTTGTAATGGACCTGATATGTTTAACCGATAATGTCAATATGTTGTATAATCGACATATTGCTTAAGTAGCTATGCATTACCGGTGGTTCGCCATATCGATATCCTGTCTTGTTTTTGTACGAATCCATGCTTTGTTTATTTGTAGATCGATTGAGTTCACATAAATATGAACCGTTTGGAAATTCACTGTAGTTAATCGAAAAACAAATCAAATTCTTCTGGCAAGCTTCAATACATTCGGCAAGAAATACGTTGAGGGACTCGATAACGTGACCAATTAGACACTGGTTGTAGTCGAACCAGTATGCTAGAGATGATTCCCATGTATCATCCAGAGGAACCAAGTTACAGCATATACTACCCAAAAACAATGTAGTCAAGAACAACTTGAGGGTTTTAGGCTGCATTATGCACAACTTAAGAGTTAGTAAAGACGTGAGGAAATGAGTGGAACATCGATTAATTAAGGGGCTATGTTGAAGTCCTAGCCGGGTATACAGTGTCTATAGTGTTTGATCTTTTATGGTACACTCAGGGCGAATTCTGAAGGTTCTATTGTTTCAAATCATTCAAGATTCATGAACTAAATAAAGAGCGTATGTTTCAGAGTGTTTAATTTTCAAATGAGATACCTTATAGTTAAACAGGTAGAATATGCAATTTTCAAGACAATTTCTAAATACTTGACTAACCGTTTTGTATTTAATGATTTATTTCAAACCCAATCCTTAACTTTCAGCTATGGTTGATTTTATTCACAAACAAAAACAAAGACAAACATTTACCTTCGTGTTTGGTTTTCAATTTTGATATACCCAACTGAAGTCACACAGTTGGAATATTTTAAGATAGTGAATATCGACCAATATCTGCTCTCTAAACGTTTTTTGATTAATGATTAATTTGCAAACCACCGGTCATTTGTAATTGTTTCTTTGTTATATGATTGATATTATCTACGACAAGCTGAACTGTGATTTGTATCGACAAAGTGAGAGTTTGCCATTCTAGCTCATCTGAAATCAGTAATAATTCCGATTCAACTTTGTCGGTATATACAATATATGTTTAGAAGATGTTACATCTTAAGGATCAGGTTGCACGTCGTATCTCTTAGGGGTGAAGGGTGTCCAGCCATTTCCGTGAAGTTAGCATGATCATGCTGCATAATCAAAACATGACGATTTAAAAAGATCAATTTTGTGCTTTTAAAAGAGAAATTTCGAGTACTGAACTACCAAAATAATAATCACAAATACAATACTTTTATTTGTATGTGTTCGATTTTGAGTGATTTTCAACGACTTTGGCTCTACATACGTAAAGACGTGAGACTTAGAATTATTAAAATTTTTACAGGACATTGACATTTGTTCACAAAACCCATCACAATTTAAATTATTTAAATCTACAGAAAATCTTACGAGTTTGAATCAGGTAAACTTTTGAATTTTTTGGTTTTATTCGAATTACGGACCTAAAATAATCTTTGTCAATGCGTGAAAATTTATTTTTAAAACCATTACAGCATTGCTTATAGGCTCTAGAAACCATCACAATGTCATTTGAACCTTTTCTGTTTACGAGTAAAGATAAAATGACTCTCCAATCTTGGATATTCAACGATGTAATATGATATTCGGAAATGAAACTTTATCGGCATGATGCAAAAATCATGCCTACATATCTTTCCAGAGCTTTTCGCATGCAAAATACAATCCAATAAGGTTTATTAATCTAAAGCCTACCTACTTACCAACCCATCACAAACAAAAAATTGCAAATTTGACATTTTTTTGTACCAGATATTTTGAGCTACTTTTAGCACCTACAGACAATTGAACAATTATTCCGTACACATTAAACGAAAAATAAAAACTTCAGCACACAAAATTTATATGCTTTTCATTGTCAAAACCTACTTTTCAAGTAATTTGGGATCAAAAGTGGTGTTTACAGCGTATTTCTTTTCTTCTGGTAATTATAAATTCAGCGCATAATACTCTTTTGAAATGTTATTTTTCCTTGAAAAACTTTCAAAAAAAGAAAACCCAAGGCGTGTTGAGGAGTCTAGCGATGGGGGTCGTCAGCTTACACTTTTCTAGATAAAAACTACATCTGTACAAATATTTTACTTAAACCATAATATATTCACAATATATTTTCATACTGGGGGAACTGGCTCCGATAACTTTTCATAAAGTTCGTCCAGTTCTCCAGCGTATAAATTATTTCTATTGATTTGTACTTAATTTGATAACCTTTAATTTGACATCATGTATGTTTTTATTTCAATTATTGTATACTAGTATAGCGTAAAAACTATGCACACAATGTAACTAAAGAATGGTACAAACCGACAATGGTGGAAATAATTCACTGTAGTTAATCGAAAAACAAATCAAATTCTTCTGGCAAGCTTCAATACATTCGACAAGAAATACGTTGAGGGACTCGATAACGTGACCAATTAGACACTGGTTGTAGTCGAACCAGTATGCTAGAGATGATTCCCATGTATCATCCAGAGGAACCAAGTTACAGCATATACTACCCAAAAACAATGTAGTCAAGAACAACTTGAGGGTTTTAGGCTGCATTATGCACAACTTAAGAGTTAGTAAAGACGTGAGGAAATGAGTGGAACATCGATTAATTAAGGGGCTATGTTGAAGTCCTAGCCGGGTATACAGTGTCTATAGTGTTTGATCTTTTATGGTACACTCAGGGCGAATTCTGAAGGTTCTATTGTTTCAAATCATTCAAGATTCATGAACTAAATAAAGAGCGTATGTTTCAGAGTGTTTAATTTTCAAATGAGATACCTTATAGTTAAACAGGTAGAATATGCAATTTTCAAGACAATTTCTAAATACTTGACTAACCGTTTTGTATTTAATGATTTATTTCAAACCCAATCCTTAACTTTCAGCTATGGTTGATTTTATTCACAAACAAAAACAAAGACAAACATTTACCTTCGTGTTTGGTTTTCAATTTTGATATACCCAACTGAAGTCACACAGTTGGAATATTTTAAGGTAGTGAATGTCTGCTCTCTAAACGTTTTTTGATTAAAAATTTGTAAACCACCGGTCATTTGTGATTGTTTCTTTGTTATATGATTGATATTATCTACGACAAGCTGTGATTTTTATTGGCAAAGGTTCAAGTGAGAGTTTGCCATTCTAGCTCATCTGAAATCAGTAATAATTCCGATTCAACTTTGTCGGTATATACAATATATGTTTAGAAGATGTTACATCTTAAGGATCGGGTTGCACGTCGTATCTCTTAGGGGTGAAACCAGGTGTCTGATAGGTTGTCTAGCCGAACAAAAACAACTTTTAATTTCGTGTCGGCACAAGAAATAAGTTCGAATCCCGCCAAGAGCATATTATAGTTTTTCCTCATATTCTTTGTTATGGATATAGAATACTTTATAAAGATACATATTTTTATAGGCTTATCTCCATGTGATGAGTTTCATGCAATGATCCAGATCTCATTATTCGGATCGTGAGGCCTTAAAGTGGTTATAACCCTTGAATGAAATTTATGTAGTTAATTCTACTCACTGTCAGCTTTCGAATGAGGTATATCTTAAGGGTATTCGATAAAATACGACCAAGTTATTCGATGCGAAAGTTAGCAATTTTTTTGTATTTTTACATGGTCGTCCGAATGACGTACATGCAGGTACCTAACATGCGCATTGAGCGATATCCGGTTTACTTTTCTTCCGGTTTTCATGTATCCGGTTTGTATATTTACGCTTTGTAGTTGATGAACTGAAATGTTCAACACACTTCATTACTGATAGCTACTGATTATTAGTTGATAATATGCAATTTTACTGCTTTGTAGAAGAGCGTTTAAAGCTACGAAAATAGATCAAGTGGTCGCCAGAATGAAAATGATAATGCTGTGTATCTAGCCAAAGTAATTTTTTTCGAAACGTGTGAAAATCCATATCAGTTCTTTCGAATATGTCGCCTGATTTCCGACAAACATGCACCCGGCAAAATGGATACATTCACAACTTTCAGGCTTTTATTCCATATTCCTAAGCACGTTAAAGAATAGCTACACAGCAAATCGTATATTCCGGCAATTTTATAATTGACGAAATGATTTGCAAATGGGAAAACCGTCGGATTCGGGCAGCGAAGAACGCGCTTTGACATTCAAACGCTTTGCTTTGGTTTGCTCTGGCAAGCTTCAATTGAATGTCAATATGATTTGTGAATACCTTCGCGAGAGCTGAATTCTTCTTTTAATCCGCTAAAGTATTCAGTCATATTCTGATAAATCCATGCATTCATGGCTTTGTTAAAAATCCCAATAATCACGTGAAAGAGTACAATGAGTCTTATATAACGCATTCATTGTTTAATCAGAAAATTGTACATTGCTATATAAATATCATATGAGACGCAATTAATGAACCCGATTATACAAACAAAATCAGGAATAATAAAAGACCTTTGTTTGAACACCTCTGTAACCATGCAACAAGTCAGATAAATACCGCTTGCCTCCGTTCTCGGCCTTAATCTTTTACATTACAAATGTTGAAAATTTCAGGTCATCAACTACAGTCATTAAATATGCTACGGATATATGAAAACCGGAAGAAAAGTAAACCGGATATCGCTCAATGCGCATGTTAGGTACCTGCATGTACGTCATTCGGACGACCATGTAAAAATACAAAAAAATTGCTAACTTTCGCATCGCATAACTTGGTCGTATTTTATCGAATACCCTTAAAGCTGACAGTGAGTAGAATTAACTACATAAATTTCATTCAAAGTGTTATAACCACTTTAACACTCAAGACTAAATATTGCCATGGCCACCATGGCAATATTTAAATAAATATATTCAGTATAGATGGTGCTAAATTTATTTGTTAGCTTTTTGTCATTTTTTCACGGTGATAAAGTTTCGAGACGAATAGTTCATACTAAAGCCGTACCAAAACTGACGAAAAGTGATTTCGGCTTTCTACCTTTTTTTGTTTGGAAATGAAGTGAGGTACCGAACATTCTCGGTCAACAGATTTCGAAATAAAGAAAAAAATGACCTCTGCGGTTTTTAGTTGAATGAAGCATATTTGGTAAAAATCGAGCTGTCAAGGACTTGAACTGAATTGTATTTTTGTATGGACTGAGAAGATATGTTAGTTTGAGAATGTTTAGCAAGTTTCTATTATTCTCTAATCTATCCCTATATCAACTATGCAATTATAAGTTGGGCAAGTGCGCACAAAGTACATAAAATATCATCACAACAAAAAAAAAAATGTATAAGATGTATTTTTTTTTCTCCTTAGTAGACGCAGTGACCCGAGTCAATATTTCAAACTTCTGGGTATTGTACAGATCCAAAACATATATAAATTGAGAGTGTTTTTATTCACTCATCAGATACTTAATCAATCTATCAATTCATATACTATTCTCACTGAATAATTAATTAGCCCTGAGCGGTATAAATAGACTCGCCATTCATTCCCGGGACACACTCGCTAGACCACAAAGGACGAAGTTTTACCCACCCCCCTCCCTGGAGGCGGTGTACCACGGTCCGTAACTGTCTACCTTTTATCACGCATCCGCGGATCTCGCCCATAACTTAATTACCGCGAAGTGATAATTGGTATTCAGTGAGAATATAATACTATCTTTAATGATTCCTTGGTTCTTGCCTGAAATGTCTATTGTTTTAATTCAAGATTCTCCTCTAATAGTAATCTTCCGTAGACAAAAGGTACGCACAAATTATGGTAAATCGTACATGTCTATTTACTGGCTCCAAAGTCTGGGAAACAACAACGCCCATCTCATTCAAACGTCTTCCTTATGCAGGGACCGCGGAGAGGGAGGGTCTGAGGGGGGGGGGGGGGGGGGTGGGGTGGGTGGGGGGTGTGCTGCAGCAAAATAATCCAAAAAGTAATTATTCTCATGAAGTTTTTTGTTTCTTTTTAATATTATCATTTTTTGTAAATATGGATGATGCCGGGGATGTCTTGTTCTTTGTGACCTAAGAAAAAAAGTTATTGTCGTTTGGCTGTCAGCCCCCCCCCCTCCCCCCACTTTTCAACATACTCCGCGGTCCCTGTTGAAACGGATGTATAAAATATTAAACAGTGAACAGTAATGAAATATACTACGAACTTTATTATTAGATACATTACAGTTTTTGTTATTGTTGTTTTCTTAGTAAATTATACTAATTTTTTTTCTTTTTCTTTTCTTTATCTAGTTTTTTCATTTGACCCTTAAATGAAAATTATCTCCAATTGTAAAAAAATCAAGTTGTCTAACGTACGAGTTTTCTCTGTCGACATCATAGCGAGGCTGATCTCGCTCACGTGGAGCACGGTGGAGTAGAGTTGTGTTTGGCGCCAAAGGCGAATGGCGCGAGAGAGATTAACACAACTCTACTCCACCGTGCTCCACGTGATCGAGATCAGCCTCGCTATGATGTCGACAGAAAACTCGTACGTTAGAAAACTTGATTTTTTTTACAATTGGAGATAAAAGGACCACCATAATTGTCAGTAGTCTGTGGAATCCATTACATGGTAATTATCGATTATACGCAGTAATTGTCATCCAGTGCCTTTTATATCGAATTAAAATTTAGATATTGATATTTGCGTATAGAACAGTAGAGAAGCATCGAACAACCTTATCACAAACGACACCCCCCAGATACACCGTACATTTTGACAACTTTCCCGTCTGTTCCGCATTATTCTTTCGTGAAGTTTAATTACTCTTATGCCAAACAAAGCCCGTGTATTGCTAGAGCAAGTGCTGGTGTTGAAGCAGTACCCAGTTTACACCGGCCATTGGCAGTCGCTGTCAAAACGATGCGGTTTTCATGGCGTGCATCGTGAGACTATAGCCCTGAAGCGAGATGACATTTTACCCCCATCTCTATACCAGAATTCATTCATATGTAAATTGTTTATTCCTTTAAGATTTATTCAGAAACAAGGAACATAATGAAAGAACAAAAACAAGGTGAAAAATATTTTGGAATAGTCGGATGTAAAACGTCATCACGCTATTAAGGTGCAGTTTTAAATATACAATAAACTATGTTTTCTGAAAAGGTCAAATATTTTTTGATTTTGGAATCTTTTTTTTTATAGTTTTATTTAGTACTTGAAACTGAAATCGTGCTATAAAATTACAGAGGAAGATGAAACTCCTTTAAACTAGAAATTATTTTTTTAAGAAATTTAAAACATGCATTACAAATTTATAATAACGGAACTGAAAAGTCAAACTTTTTTAAATGAATCCAAAGCTGTTCTCTGTAGATGAAAAAGTTTTTTATCGATATTTTCCTTTTTCTTTAAGCGATATTGCCGACCAACACTTCATGTGCTGAAAATGGACGAATACAACTGTTTGCTGCCGTAAATTGAGCAATAGCTAAACGTCACTATAATAAAAAAATGATAAAAGTATATGTATCAAATAACAGAATCTATTTGTAAACAACAATAGCATAATAAAAGGGTACTGAAGAGCTCAAAATGTTTCTGTTGCTTAGTATTCTTTAATTAACTTTATTATCGGACCTACACCGTCCTCTTTTGTTTGTCGACCCCATGCATTCTCATTGTACGATACATGCTAAAATAAGAGAAAATTAAAAAAAACATGTTGGTATGTATAAAATGCTTCAATTGTTCCGATTGATAACGAATACTTCCAAATATAACCACATCACCCCTGTTGTACGTCCATTACACAGGCTTCCAGTACTGAAAAGAAAGAATGTATTTCAAAATTCTGATGCTGACGTTCAAAGTCAGCCCCCGTGGCACTCTGGACCTTCCATCATATGAGGATACCCTGCATGTAATATCGAAAAATTGTACCCTTCTAAAACACTTCATCAAAAAAAGTATTCAAGTATGAGTTTCTACACCTGCGACCATACGCACTTCCCATGCCTCCGGCCTGAAAATGGGACTGACCTTTCACATATTAGGGCCTGAAAAAGCATCACTTCTTAGTATACGAAGTCTGCTATGGTCTAGTATTCAAATGTCCATCAAATTCAGTGCAGCGTCCTTATCGTTATATATTCTTAACGCAAAAAAAAAAAAAAAACTATTTTTTGAAACGCTTTTCGGTGTCGAGACTCTTAAAAATTTGGTATTAGGGACTTCTCTGTAAGCTTCGCTTCAGAAATAGTTATTTGATAAATGTGGAGTTTACTTCGTAATGATTGTTTCGCTTAATTAAGGCAAGATGAAAATTTTCTGGAAATCAAGATTTTTAAATACAAATTTAATAGTGCTTTTGAAAAACTCAAAAATTTCAATATCTGTAAGTGTTTTGTTGGTCTTAAATTATCTTGTGTATACTCAGCTAAATATGGCATTTCAAATGATATAAGATTTTGGCAAAGTTAATATCGGATACGTTAGAGAGACTACTTTTAAGGACAAGAACAGACTTTATGACGATTGCACTTATAACAAATTAAACCAAAATCTGAATATGTTTTGCGTATTGCCTGGTGAGTTCTTCATAAAGAATTGGGACGTATACACTGTAAAAGACAAATTAATTTCTCAAACAATGACTACAAAGTCCAGTTTGGTATTTAGAAACTAAAAAAAGCATATCAAAAATGCGCGATCACAATCTAACTTTTCTGGCAAATGAATTTTTTCTTCTTTGAGCATTTCTCCCCAATCCACTGGACAGTATCTTGAGGTCTTTTCATCAGCATAAAACAGTTGTACTGATCAGTGTTGGTAGAAACTGGTGACGGTACATAGCTCAGCGGTTTTCCATCAGACCATTTTAGAACTCCTTCGGTCTCTTTATCATTCAGTCCAGTCCACACTCCATCAATATACAGAAGACCATCTACAGTAAAAACATTAAGTATCAAATTTAAAAACTATCGATAGATAAGGACATCATGGAAAGCTGAGCCACAAACCACCTAATCTGACTTCAAAAGTGACATTATATTCGTATTCAAATGTCTGGCAATAGCTCTGAAGCGTGAAGACGTTTTACCCAAATTTTGTATTCTCTCGAACAACAGTCATAATTAGTGAACAAAAGCAACATGAAAAGGATTCTGGTCTAGAGACGACGGTAAAACGCTTTAGATTAAAGATTTTTGATGTGTTTGTGTCAACTTTTTTATGTGATGAATAAAACGTCAGAGAGATATTTCATACGGAGGGGGGTCTGGGATTGTATTCATTGAAGGCCCAGGGCAGCTTACTAGCTGACTGGGTAAGGGGCGGCACAGTCCCCCAATCCAAAAACAATATAAATACCAATAATTTTATCTTGACGTTTTTTGATAATAATTTACCTACAATTGAGGGTTAGTCAGAGCAATTAATGAAGAACTTGAAACTGGTCCATTTTTGTGTTGGCTTTTGTATATTTTATCAACAACGGGTTTTCATTTTGAGCTATTTTGACACTATTATGAAGGGTCACGTGACCCATCCTGCAAAGTGCCTAAATTCTGATTCAATCACAAGTTGTTAAAAAAAAAGAAACTTGTCCCAAGTCATTCTTTTCTAATTTTGAGAATTAGTTGAATGAAATATTGTAATTTGAATACCGTCAAGACTTGTTGAGACCTGACGTTTCGGACGTTAGTCTTTTGTCGGAGTGAATGTAATGTAGTGTAGTGTAGTGTAGTGTAGTGTAGTGTAGTGCAGTGCAGTGCAGTGCAGTGTAGTGTAGTGTAGTGTAGTGCAGTGCAGTGTAGTGTGGTGTGGTGTGGTGTACTGTGGTGTACTGTAGTGTAATGTAGTGTAGTGTAATGTAGTGTAATGTAGTGTAATATAGTGTGTAATGTAGTGTAATGTAGTGTAATGTAGTGTAATGTAGTGTAATGTAGTGTAATATAGTGTGTAATGTAGTGTAATGTAGTGTAATGTAGTGTAATGTAGTGTAATGTAGTGTAATGTAGTGTAATGTAGTGTAATGTAGTGTAATGTAGTGTAATGTAGTGTAATGTAGTGTAATGTAGTGTAATGTAGTGTAATGTAGTGTAATGTAGTGTAATGTAGTGTAATGTAGTGTAATGTAGTGTAATGTAGTGTAATGTAGTGTAATGTAGTGTAATGTAGTGTAATGTAGTGTAATGTAATGTAGTGTAATGTAATGTAATGTAATGTAATGTAATGTAATGTAATGTAATGCTCATAAAGCGCATTTCATCTAATGTCTCAATGCGCTTTACGATCTTTTCAATATTTATAGTACGTAATCCGGGTTGATTAGTTGAAAGGAAAAAAAAAAGAGAAGGGGTTCATTAACACAGTGAAGAAAAATAAATAAAGTGGCTAATGAGAGACCAATACGCCAATAATTAAACAAAAGGAAACAAAATGATGAAAAAAAAAAAACAATAAATAAGGTTGACGTGAAGCAAGATCGTCAACCCATGGACATTGGTGAGTGAATGAATAAACCACATTTCTGTAGTTCTGCGGGAATTATTATCGCCGTGTGACCAAATTAAACCCAAAGCAGTGACGTTGGATTCAGAGCGATTATGAGAATTAAATTGACGGGAAACTGGTTTTGGAGGATCTTTTTTTACGAATGTCGTAAAATCTCTGAAACGATCACCTAGACGTCCGACTAGTTTTGCGAAACGCATGTTGTCAACAAATCTTCGCGGTGATTCAAATTACAATCTTTTATTTAACCGTTTCTTTAGAAACAAGGGTACAGTCCTACTTAGTATTTTGCTAGTCATCTATCACGTAGTTTCAGGAGTGACAAGGTGAGATGTTCAGGACAGTCACGCAAAAGTGTATTTAAGGTAGCTGGGGACAAAATCGAGGTGAGATTTTAAAAGTCACGTAACCAAGTTTAGAAGTTAACCCTAGAAAAGTATATATTTTCTGAAAGCGAAAAGAGAAAAATAATGTGGTTTATATAATTGATTAAGTTACTTAGTAATTATTAGTAACTTAGTTATTAGTAACTTGAGCGGTCATTTTTAAAAGGTTTATACTCAAAAAGTACTTTATCAGAAAGAAAACTATTTTAGCTTATTACCAAACTCATGTCATCAGCTTAAAACCGTTTCTCACTTTTTTTACTTAGGCCTTTGTCATTTTTTAATTCATTTTTAATCATTTTCAGTGACGTTTTTCCCTGAAAAAATCAATTCTTTGAACATTTTGTATGTACCTCTAAAACGAAACTTCATCTTACAAAAATGAGACACTGTTTTCAAGTTGATGAGTTTGTTATCACGGCAAAATAGTTGTCTTTCTGATTAAGTAATTTTTGAGGTAGAATAAACTTTTGTAAAAACAACCCCCGGGGGGACTCCGGGGATAAAGGATCGGGGATGCTCGTCGGAATTTTTTTTTTAAATACCCCTAAAAGATACCACACGTTTTTCAAAAGGGCGTGGCTTCACAAATTTTTCATTCCTTAAAGATAAAAAAACATGAGTTTCAGTGAGGTTCAACTCTTAAAAGATACCAAAAAGCGAGAATTTGGCAAATTTCGTATTTTTAAACCCTAAAAGAGACCAAATCGCCGAATTTTACCCCTAAAAGATACGACAAGCATCCCCAATCGTTTACCCTCGGAGTCCCCCCCGGGAAATTCTTACATTTCAACTTTTTCACCATGCTGTCATCCAGCACTGTTTGAAATGCAGCGAAATCACTAAGCCATCCCTTAAAACGAACACCATTAAGATTGCCACCGAGGTAGTACGCCTTATTAGCTTGAAGTGGAGTAACATCAACATCAAGAACACCGTCGTCAGGAGACGATGTGGATTTCAGCTCTCCATCGATGTACAGGTTGCTCTTTAAGGATTTACGGTCCCAGGTATTGGCCATGTGAACCCATCGGTTAAGAGGATTATTACTAAAAAAGATAAAGAAAAAACAAGTTTATTAATTAAAAGTATTGCTTATTAATGAAAAAATACTCATCAATGAAAGTCTCGTTCGTTGGTTGATTAGTTATATATGTGGCTTGCTTTTACTACTAGCATTAGTTGAATACATGGTTGATTGATTGATTGATTGATTGATTGATTGATTGATTGATAAATTGATTAATTTGTTGATTGATTGTTAAGTTCCTATTTTATTCGGTATATTTAATGGTATGCAAAACAGAAAACTTGCTTTCTTTATTGCTTGGTTCAATGAACAAATGTCAAAATATATTTTTCCCTATTTATTTTATAGTACAGATTATAAAACAGTTGGTTTCTTGTGTAAAAAATGCATCTCATTAGATATTTGTATAAACGTACAGTGGCGGCGGAACAGTAACAGGCATGGGAGGGGGCACTATAATCCCCCACCCTTCCCCTCCACATCCCCCACCCCAAAATCACAAAACAGTTGTTTTTTTTAACTGTGTAAACTCATACATTGATGTCTTTTAAGGGGGGGGGGGGGTTTCCGCCGCCCCTGACGTATAAATGTATACTACAACATTCTTGCAAAGGAGTGTGTATGTATATATATAGTTGGTTTGTTCTTTCACATAATAATTAATTATTTACACAGCTTCCGGACCACTGGTCCACCATCAGGGTAGAGTGCACGCACTAAAAGTGTGCAACAGTTGTGACTATTTAGTAGTAAATAGGACTAATCAAACAAAAGAAAACAATAGAATTAGCATAAATAGCACTATTTAATGGTATTCATGTTGGTGCGTGCACTCTAATACTGAACTACAAGTCTAGCTATCTACAACTGAACGACAATAAGAATTTAAATTTACAATTACGAACATGCTAAAAAGAATTCAGTAGCCCGTATCTACATCATACAACATTGAATATTATTATTATATCAACCAACCAACCAATCAATCAACCAATCAACCAAACAATCATCCAATCAATCAATCAATCAATCAATCAATCAATCAATCAATCAATCAATCAATCAATCAATCAACCAATCAATCAATCAATCAATCAATCAATCAAACGAGTGTATATATATATATATGAATATATAAATGTATATGTATGTGTATGTGTATGTGTATGTGTATGTGTGTGTGTGTGTGTGTGTGTGTGTGTGTGTGTGTATGTGTATGTGTATGTGTATGTGTATGTGTATGTGTATGTGTATGTGTATGTGTGTGTGTGTGTGTGTGTGTGTATGTGTATGTGTATGTGTATGTATATGTATATGTATATGTATATATATATATATATATATATATATATATATATATATATATATATATATATATATATATATATATATATATATATATACAGCCAACTGCATAAATTCTGTCGCCAAGAACATATATAAATATATATATTTCTCACCGAAGAAATTATGGGATACCTCCCAATATATTTTTTTCGAGTTGCCCAGCATGAGTACTATCTGAAAAAAATATAGTGGTTGATATCCCATAATTTCTTCTTTGAAAAATATATATATTTATATATGTGTTTGGCGACAGAATTTATGCAGTTGGCTATATATATATATATATATATATTTCTGAAATTGTTGTCCAGTTGAAATACTGATTTAGCGAATAACAATGTCATTTGCATATCTTAAATTTTTAGTTTTCTTATTTTAAATACAAAGCTGCACATATCATATAGTTACATAAAAATCATAGATATGCAAATCACTTTGCTAGTACCATTTCAAGAATAACTATATATATATTCTTTGGTAAGAGGTTTCTTACAGTGCTGCTGTTTTAAGTCCGTGTCCTGTGATTTTTTGGCCGCCTCTATTTCTTAGCAAACTGTAAATGGCGTCGTGGTATGCATCTATAGTTATGGAGAACCACGGGGATTGTAAAGGGTCAGACGAGTCCGAAAACACTACATTTTTGCGCTCAACAGGGCTTATCAAATAATACCAAAAAGCATAGGTAAAGTCTGTTGTTTTAAGGTCCAGCTTTATTTCTGCATAATTATCATTGCCATCCAACTGCAGGGCATTTCTACCGTTTAACTGAGAAAAGCGAGCACCATTCCTCAGACAAAAAAAAATGATAACAGAAAATACTGAGTATAATAATTGAAATCATAATAACAATAATTAGCAACGTCAGTGTACATCCTTAACTTTGGCGAAATTACAAAATAACTATTTATAAACCCCCCTTGTCTACATGTACGTGATTATGGTGAGGAATGTTCAAATGTCGGATATCTTTAACTATTTAAGACTAGAAGCCAAAAGAAAGATTTCAGTTTGTTCACACAGCCCTAGCAAGCAAGACTAAAAAAATGCTAAAACAAAAGATTGTGCACTGTCACGCTTGAAAAATGTGTACAACGTAGACCCTACACTATGCCGGATAAATTTGAAAACGCAACATTTGTTCCGATATACCGTGACAAAAATTGTTCGTTAAACAATAGAATTAGCAAAAAAAAAAAGTATTTCGGATTCATGCATTTTAGTGTGAACAGAAGGCCTAACCGGCTAGATAAAGTTGGGTTTTCACATTTTTCCGGGTTACTGTGGACGTAGCCTAAGAGAACCTATCCCTGGACCACATCAGGAATCTGCATGTTAGTGCTATTTTAAAAACCAGACTATTTTTAAACTGTTACCAGTCCCAGTAAAACCTTATTCATAAAAGAAATACAACTGTTAATATAACCACCATTGTTAAGTTTTTCTTTTGCAAATTTGAAGAGCTCTTAATTCTTTTTTATCTTTGGCGCCAGCACAAAATTCGTCTATAATCTGACCAATCACGTCTGGTTCTTAAGGTAATTCCGTAGAAATAAAACTGGACATGAAAACTTCTGGAAACTCCGCACAATAATATTTTTGAGTTGCTTGTTTGAAAAATGAAATTAAAAAATTGGGTTCCCGCGCTCGTTTTCTCGCAAAAAATTTTCAAAGAGTGCCATGTTTTGGGTTTTGGGAATAAAAATTCGAAATTTCAGATATCCTTAAAAAAATTAATTAATGGTCGATACATGGATCATAACATAAATACATTTCTCTTCATTTTGCTATTTTCTCCTATGCATATAAATATCATTTGATTTTTTGATCAGATAAACTTTTCTCTAACCAAAAATCCCAAATTCCCATCATCTGGCGCAGCTTGGGTAACTTGCTAGTTGATAGTTGCTAGTTGCTAGTTGCTAGTTGCTAGTTGCTAGTTGCTAGTTGCTAGTTGCTAGTTGCTAGTTGCTAGTTGCTAGTTGCTAGTTGCTAGTTGCTAGTTGCTGTTGCCATTTTTGGAATAAATGAATAAATGAACGTACGACTGCTATACGAAAGACTGCTCTATCCTTGAATGATATTTTCTTAGCATTCATCAAAGAAAAAGAAAAAGAACATTAAAATTGAAATTAAAAGCAAAGTGTTCAGCTTGAGTGGCCGTATATCTTGATGTATTTTTTTTTTTTAATTTCAAACTTTAATTGTTCCTAAATTCCACGGGAAAACGTTTTTTGAGAGAATACATTGATATTTTGAGGTACTAAATCAATTCTATGTCTACGTTATTCATTTACATTTCCGAACGTTTCGCATTTTTGACCACTAAGGTAGTTTCTCGCGAAAGAAAGTAGAACGATCCCGTTTCCCACAAAATATATTTGGGGACGTTATATAAAAAGATGGTATCAAAAAAGTAATAAAAAAGTAATTAAAAAGTAATAAAAAGTGCATATTTTTTTAGTAGTAAGCAATAAATGCGTTAGTTCTTTTATGGACGTCAAGTAGTTTTTACACAGGAATCCCAAGTCCTTGGTTTGTACTGAAGTAAAACAGATCGGTATCGATTTTAAAAAATCGAAGAAAACTATAACTTTATGTTCATTTACTTAAAATCAGTTTGACTTCTCCTAAAATCAGGTTTTGATCGCAACACGGGGAACATTGTCAAGGTGTGGACCTGAGTGGACCTTTCATAAAAAGGATGACGTCACATCCTGACATTTCCTGGCAAGTTGTGAAGCTGTCAAATCCTACTGAAAATCATCGATATCATTTAAGGTATCAGGGGACCCTGATACCTTGATGACCACTGTTCGCTTTTCTTCGTATAGGGCGCAAAATATGTAACCGATTTCTATGATTTATATACCATCTGAAAGCTGAATAGTTGATGAAAACAACTATGTAAGAAAATATTGACAATTTTTCAATTTTTTTTAGTAAGTGGTGAAAATATAAATTTATACTCCGTTTTTTCAAAAAGTCACAGTACAGCAGAAATTTATCCGATCAAAACACACTTATTGTAGTCGTAAAGACGAAAGATTGAACTAAAAAACCGTGTCTCCGATCTTTGATTTTTTGCCTCGTTCAAGAGATATTGAGTGATTTGTATAAAAATCGTCAAAAAATGCGATTTTTAACTTTAGAAACAGATATCTTCGCAACGAGGGCATAGCTAAAAAATCGGAGACACGGTTTTTTAGTTCAATCTTTCGTCTTTACGACTACAATAAGTGTGTTTTGATCGGATAAATTTGTGCTGTACTGTGACTTTTTGAAAAAACGGAGTATAAATTTATATTTTCACCACTTACTAAAAAAAATTGAAAAATTGTCAATATTTTCTTACATAGTTGTTTTCATCAACTATTCAGCTTTCAGATGATATATAAATCATAGAAATCGGTTGCATATTTTGCGCCCTATACGAAGAAAAGCGAACAGTGGTCATTAGGGTCCCCTGATACCTTAAGAGCATTCAAAACAACGTAATTCTGCCACATTTGGAGCTTCTAAAGAGAGTAGATGCTGAACTATCGACGATCAAAAATTCGTATTATTTGGTAAAAATGTATGGTGTCGCAAATGCAGTATTTTAAATTATTTTTTTGATTATGTAATTAATTGAATCACCAGGAGTCTATGTAAGCCAAAACCTTATAACAGAGATGAATTTATCTCCATATTTATCCTTCGATTCGAATTACGTGACACAAGCTTTGGACCTAGATATCTCGCAAGTGAACAACGTTTTCGGACCCATATCTTCATAATTTAATTTTATAATGGTTAGCTATACCATATAGTGGGGATGTTTCTATTCGATTAAAAGTGAATTTGTTAAACTTTTGATGACGTCCATTGAAAACGAAGAAGTCTTGAATTTTATGCGATATTATAAACTGCGTTGTTAATTTAGCCAAAAAAATGATTTTCCATTATGCCGATATTTTTATATTATCCTTATGTTATTTTACGATTAGCAACTGGCAACTAGCAACTAGCAACTAGCAACTAGCAACTAGCAACTAGCAACTAGCAACTAGCAACTAGCGCGTTACCTTATCTCCATATGGCGTATGGCGTTATGCGCAGAAATGCGCACAGTGCAAAACTACGGAATTACACATGAACTCAAAGCCCAATATGGGGGATAGGTTCTCATAGCTCATTTTCTCTTGCTCTATTAACTATGGCCAGAGTAGACCGGCCTGAAGCGTGATGTCATTTTACCTTCGTAAATGCGATATAAATAGATAGAGACAGGGAAACGTCGTCACGGTTCAGGCCCATGCGGACACTTTGACACCAATTGAACAACAGAAATACATGTTTGGTAAAGATTTTTCAATACCCATATCAACAATCAAAGAAACTTGTTTAATCATTTTAACATTAAGTAATTTAACCAAGTATAATTATCTTACATTAAAGAGCATATACAAATTAAGCTTGTATGCTCAGATGAGCTTAGAAAGCTGACTGTGCCCCGCTAGTAACATTGGCATGCTAGATGCTGTATTCAAATGTCGTATCCATAAAAGATATACTTTGTAAAAGGATATTATAACAATTATACCTGATATTTTCCGGTTTATCATTTCCATCTAATCTAAGCAGTTCTAAAGGCGAAATCCAATCTGTTTGAATAATTACAACAAGTCGTTATGTCATGAGTATATAGCAAATCGTAATTTTAAACTATACACTTTGCGTCTATGTGCATTGGTGCATGCTCACTCGAAGTTTGCAAGTTTTTACTATTTGATCAGAATATAAACCCTGGGTTTCCAAAGATGTTCCTGTGAATGTTTGTTGTTGGTGTTTGGTTGTAGAGAAATTGGATATTAATAAGCTGTCACGCAAGATTGTCACGCAATTACTTCAATTCAAATTAACTACTGAGTTTCAAATTAGTTGTATTCATACCAAACAGGCGAGTAACGAACTTCAAAGCCATCTGACTGGTATGACCAGAAAAGGAGAGTAGATCACCACCCAGATTCTGACAGTGTGTGCGGGCATCGGTCCAGGTCTTGGTCATGTTTATCAACTTGTACTGGTTTTGACCGTCCAGCTCGTACCATCCATCTGGTAAGGCTATGTAGTGGGGATTAAAAGAAAAAGTAATTTCTTTCTGCAGAAATACATTAAATAACTAATGGTCAAGTACGTGCTGAAGTGTTATATTTTGGTTAATAAATGTCAACTTTCCCTAAAAAAATCATATTTATTCAAAGAAAACCTTTCGTCGATGATATATTTGCGTAAAATTATCAATTTTTATATTTTTTTCTAAGTATAATGAATATTTGAATATGAATCTCAGTCTCTCTGAATATCAGGCTGCGAATCTCAGGCTAGCTTTACTTTGGTCAGTCCTTGACAATGAAAAAGAATTCATCGACAACTTTCTCGAAGATACAGTACCACCTTAAGGTAATTCCGTAGTTTTGCACTGCGCACAGTTCTGCACATATTTTGAATTTTAAAGTTTTACATTTCTTATCATCAATAGATACAGAGTTATGTCTGAGAAATACTTTTACATAAAAATACAAACAGTTTTCACATTTTCATGCAAAAAATTAGGAATTTCTTTAAACTCGTCCCAGTCCATACTCGGAAAAGTCTTGAATTACTGAATTTTTAGGATATTTCTCAAAATATTTCGCAAATAATATCGCATTCATCAACGCTCATTGATCATATTTATACTAATTCAGCAAATTTTGATCAAATTTGTGGTATTTTAGCAATGGATGTTAGTGATCATCTGCCGATCTTCTGTCTTATAGAAGGCGATTTAACAAAAACAAATAATCAACCAATCTATCACAGAGATTACACTAAGTTCAGCAAAGAAAATTACTTAAACAATATAAGAAATGTCAATTGGAATGGAATTGTAAGTGAGGATATCAATGAAACAACAAAATCTTTTCTTAGCGTTCTAAATAATATTATCGACTGTCATGCACCATTAAAGTTGATGGCTAAAAGACAAACAAAAATGTTTAACAAACCCTGGCTTACAAAGGGACTACTACGCTCTATTAAAATCAAACAACAGTATTACCACAGTCACATTCAAGATCCGTTCGATGTGGTTAAGCTAAATGTTTATAAGAAATATTCAAATTTACTCAATAATATTATCAAAAAACGCAAAAAAGAATACTTTGCATCCAAATTCGAAGCCAATAAAGGGAATCTTAAATTAACGTGGAAACTCATTGGCCAAGTCATTAAAAGAAAAATGAAATCTCAAATGTTTCCAACTGTAATAACTTCAAATGGAACTAATTACACTGAACAAAAAGATATAGCAGAGCAATTAAATAAATACTTTTCCAAGATTGGCTTTCATTTGGCAAATAAAATAGCAAATACTGGAAAAGATGTAACAAAATACATTAAAAACTCGCCAACGGACACATTCATGATCAAATCGGTAACAACACACGAAATAAGACAACGAATACAATCTTTGAACTGTAGTAAATCAACAGCTGACATTTTAATTTACTTCATTAAAATAGCTAGCAATGAGTTATCTGCTCCTATTACACACATTATAAACGAGTCAATTCATAAAGGGATTGTTCCAGATCTCTTCAAATTAAAGTTTCCTCAATTACACCTATATTCAAAAATAGAGATAAAGCTGATCCATCCAATTACAGACCAATTGCAACATTACCTATATTCAGCAAAATTCTTGAAAGAGTCGTTTATGAGCAACTGATAAAATTTCTTGACCAGCACAACATTTTAAATAAATTCCAATTTGGATTTAGAAAGAACCACTCCACCGAACATGCAATTTTAGAAATAATAGACAAATTAAAGAAGTCAATTGACAACAGAGAAATAACTTGTGGAATATTTCTGGATTTCACAAAGGCTTTCGACACTGTTAATCATCAAATTTTGCTCTCTAAATTAAATAAATACGGTATTCGGGGAAAATCGCATGACTGGTTCGTCAATTATTTATCCAACAGGACGCAATTTACAAAAATTGGAAACATTAAATCAAACCTACAAGAGATAAAATATGGTGTGCCCCAAGGGAGTACCCTTGGACCGTTATTGTTTCTATTATATGTAAATGACTTTCCAAATATATCACAGGACCTAAGTTTCAGAATGTTCGCGGATGACACTAACATCTTTTACTCACACAAGCAGCCAGACGAAGTCGAACGAGTCATGAATGTTGAACTGGAAAATATCTTAAATTACTGTAAAATCATTAAATTAACGGTTAATTTAAAAAAAACACATTACATGCTAATAAAATCGTCTAGGAGACAAATACCAAAAATAGATATCTCTCATATCGAACAAAAGGAATACATTAAGTATTTAGGTGTCTATATCGATCAACACTTAACTTGGAACTACCAAATTCAATTTGTTCATAGTAAAGTCGCCAAAAACATTGGCATTATCAACAAGTTAAGACATTATGTTGGCATTACGACCCTTCGTGATATATACTATTCACTCATTTACCCGTAACTAATGTATGGTGTGTTATCATGGGGAAATACCTATAAATCTAATCTAACTAAAATATACACAACTCAAAACAAGTGCATTAGGAGAATATTTTTTTGCAACAAATATGAACATGCTTTACCGTTCTATAACTTACTAGATATCTTGACGTTTGAAAACATTACCAAACTTAAAGCAGGAGTACTGGGATATCAGATAATTAATTCTAATCATTTCAATGCTCCAGAAATATTTAAAGATAAAGTAAAATTAGCAAAACAACAGCATAATTACAACACCCGTTATGCAGCTAAAGATAATCTTGTGCGCCCTGCAGCTAGAACAAACTATGGGATATTTACTTTTGAATTTAAAATAACAAAAATATGGGAAGAGATTCCACATTCTACAAAAAAATGTAGATTCGATCAAACTCTTCAAAAAAACCCTTAAAAATCATTTAATACTCGACCAAATGGGCTAACGACCCTTCGTGATATATACTATTCACTCATTTACCCGTACCTAATGTATGGTGTGTTATCATGGGGAAACACCTATAAATCTAATCTAACTAAAATATACACAACTCAAAACAAGTGCATTAGGAGAATATTTTTTTGCAACAAATATGAACATGCTTTACCATTCTATAACTTACTAGATATCTTAACGTTTGAAAACATTACCAAACTTAAAGCAGGAGTACTGGGATATCAGATAATTAATTTTAATCATTTCAATGTCCCAGAAATATTTAAAGATAAAGTAAAATTAGCAAAACAACAGCATAATTACAACACCCGTTATGCAGCTAAAGATAATCTTGTGCGCCCTGCAGCTAGAACAAACTATGGGATATTTACTTTTGAATTTAAAATAACAAAAATATGGGAAGAGATTCCACATTCTACAAAAAATGTAGATTCGATCAAACTCTTCAAAAAAAACCCTTAAAAATCATTTAATACTCGACCAAATGGGCTAACGACCCTTCGTGATATATACTATTCACTCATTTACCCGTAACTAATGTATGGTGTGTTACCATGGGGAAATACCTATAAATCTAATCTAACTAAAATATACACAACTCAAAACAAGTGCATTAGGAGAATATTTTTTTGCAACAAATATGAACATGCTTTACCGTTCTATAACTTACTAGATATCTTAACGTTTGAAAACATTACCAAACTTAAAGCAGGAGTACTGGGATATCAGATAATTAATTTTAATCATTTCAATGTTCCAGAAATATTTAAAGATAAAGTAAAATTAGCAAAACAACAGCATAATTACAACACCCGTTATGCAGCTAAAGATAATCTTGTGCGCCCTGCAGCTAGAACAAACTATGGGATATTTACTTTTGAATTTAAAATAACAAAAATATGGGAAGAGATTCCACATTCTACAAAAAAATGTAGATTCGATCAAACTCTTCAAAAAAACCTTAAAAATCATTCAATACTCGACCAAATGGGCTAACGACCCTTCGTGATATATACTATTCACTCATTTACCCGTACCTAATGTATGGTGTGTTATCATGGGGAAATACCTATAAATCTAATCTAACTAAAATATACACAACTCAAAACAAGTGCATTAGGAGAATATTTTTTGCAACAAATATGAACATGCTTTACCATTCTATAACTTACTAGATATCTTAACGTTTGAAAACATTACCAAACTTAAAGCAGGAGTACTGGGATATCAGATAATTAATTTTAATCATTTCAATGTTCCAGAAATATTTAAAGATAAAGTAAAATTAGCAAAACAACAGCATAATTACAACACCCGTTATGCAGCTAAAGATAATCTTGTGCGCCCTGCAGCTAGAACAAACTATGGGATATTTACTTTTGAATTTAAAATAACAAAAATATGGGAAGAGATTCCACATTCTACAAAAAATGTAGATTCGATCAAACTCTTCAAAAAAAACCCTTAAAAATCATTTAATACTCGACCAAATGGGCTAACGACCCTTCGTGATATATACTATTCACTCATTTACCCGTACCTAATGTATGGTGTGTTATCATGGGGAAATACCTATAAATCTAATCTAACTAAAATATACACAACTCAAAACAAGTGCATTAGGAGAATATTTTTTGCAACAAATATGAACATGCTTTACCATTCTATAACTTACTAGATATCTTAACGTTTGAAAACATTACCAAACTTAAAGCAGGAGTACTGGGATATCAGATAATTAATTCTAATCATTTCAATGTTCCAGAAATATTTAAAGATAAAGTAAGAATAGCAAAACAACAGCATAATTACAACACCCGTTATTCAGCTAAAGATAATCTTGTGCGCACTGCAGCTAGAACAAACTATGGGATATTTACTTTTGAATTTGAAATAACAAAAATATGGGAAGAGATTCCACATTCTACAAAAAATGTAGATTCGATCAAACTCTTCAAAAAAAAAACCCTTAAAAATCATTTAATACTCGACCAATTGGACTATCGGAACTAATTGTCCTTAGCTCATATGGTTTTTAGTTATTTACAAATATTAATAAGAGTAATTTGTAATTTATTTTTCATCGCCATTAGCTACTCATTAACATTTTGGTCACGAATATTTAAATAAGTAAACTTTACAGTGAGTGGTTTTCGACTCGAAAGTATATACTAATTCGAAAACCACACACACCAAAACTTTGTACATTCAAATGTGATTAAAACTATTCTATTTTTTTCTTTCAATAATATTCCTTAGATTGTAAATATTTGTATATAGTGTGTGTAAATCAATAAAATGTCTAAAATGTCTAAAATGTCTAACCAATACGGGCACCTATCTTTTTTATTTCATAATATCATTTGAAATCATGTTTTTAAAAACATATATGATCAATTACAAAATTCTATGGCTAGATTTTTTGATATTTTGAAAAGTGTTTCGTTCAAAGCATCGATAAGGCCCATAAAATTTCGAACATTTTGTTAATTTTTGCTTTATTTCTCTTCGCTGTTGAATTTTAGTGTAAAACTTTTGCATTATATCAGTAGCCCAATTAATGAGGAGCACATTAAAGCACATTCAAAATATTTTGTATAGACCAAGGTCAGCAAAGAGATACTTTTATGAATGATGTCAATTTTCGAACGTTGGGCGCTAAATTGACAAAAGTGGGTATACTTTAAATTTATTTATTTCGAAATCCAATACGGTGACCCCATTTTTTTATTTTACATTTTTGATAAAAAACTCAAAATGTTTTACAGTAGAAAGTTTTATCAAAATTCTATGGCTAGTTTTATTACTGCGGAATTACCTTAAATTGTTCCCTTTCAGATAAAGTATGCATTTAAATTGGCAAAAATAGATAAAAGCTGAGAGCCCTATTTTTTTTCGTAAAACATTGAGAAGCTTTTTCAGAATGATCTTACCTTCTTTTTTGTAGCAATGACCGTTTTCGCAATATTTCTTTATCTATCAATCAATAAATTTATTAAAATATTTCATTAGTCTCATTATTTTCTTGAATTTGTAATGGACCTGATATGTTTAACCGATGTCAATATGTTGTATAATCGACATATTTCACATATTGCCTCAGCTATGCATTACCGGTGGTTCGCCATATCGATATCCTGTCTTGTTTTTGTACGAATCCATGCTTTGTTTCTTTGTAGATCGATTGAGTTCACATAAATATGAACCGTTTGGAAATTCACTGTAGTTAATCGAAAAACAAATCAAATTCTTTTGGCAAGCTTCAATACATTCGGCAAGAAATACGTTGAGGGACTCGATAACGTGACCTAATAGGTACTTGTTGTAGTCGAACCAGTATGCTAAAGATGATTCCCATGTATCATCCAGAGGAACCAAGTTACAGCATATACTGCCAAAAAACAATGTAGTCAAGAACAACTTGAGGGTTTTAGGCTGCATTATGCACAACCTAAGAGTTAGTAAAGACGTGAGGAAATGAATGGAACATTAGGGAGCTACGTTGAAGTCCTACTAATATATGGATATATAGTGTCAGGAGTGTTTGATCTTTGATTATTCACTCATGGCCAATTCTGAAGCTTCTGCTGTTTAATCATTCAAGATTCATGAACTAAATAATGTATGTTTTTTTTTAATTTTCAAATTTAATTTAATTTTACCTTATAGTTAAACAGGTGGAATACGCCATTTTCGAGTGGCTGGCAATTCGGCTAAATACTAACTATGAGTTGACTAAACGTTTTGTATTTAATGATTTATTTCACACCTAATCCTTAACTTTCAGCTATGGTTGATTTTATTCACAAACAAAAACAAAGACCTCATTTATGATCGTTTCTTTGTTATGTGATTGATGTTATTATGTGTCGGCAAAGATTCAAGTGAGTTTGCCAATTTAGCTCATCTGAAATCAGTAATAATCGTTGTATCTCTTAGGGGTGAAAACAATCAATTTTGTATCTCATGGGGTGACGTCTATCCAAACAAAAACAACTTTTAGTTTCGCGTCGGCGTTTTTATAATTACCATCGTCAAAGAATCTAAAGATCTCTTTGTGTAAAACGTATCTGTGGATCTCATGGTTGCACTTCAGTTTTAACAATTTTGCTTTTTTAGGGGTCGACAATTTGCTTTGCCACGCCCTTTTGATGTCCGACCAGAATACTTTTACAGGGGAGTCTTCCCTCGAGACTAGAATACACAAGAAATAAGTTTGAATCCCGCCAAGAGCATATAATAGTTTTTCCTCATATTTTTTATTATGGATATAGAATACTTTATAAAGATATATATTTTTATAGGCTTTCTATTTGCATGGTCTGCATGTGATGAGTTTCATGCAAATGTCTCCAGTGATCCAGATCTTATTGTTCGGATCAAAAGGCCTTAAGGACGTTCCTGGGTATTGGTCGCGCGCATCGTTACTGCACAAGATTGAGCGCGCACGCTCATTACCGTTGGTCAAATTAATGATAATTTTTATTTCCTTTTTTTCATCTAAGTCCCAATTGTCTTCGATTGAAAAGCAATTGAGTTTATTTTTCTGTAGTTTAAAGTCAATTTGCTACAAAAAGAGCAAATATTAAACGTTTTATGCGGTAAACGGTAAATTATTCGAACCCAGTCTCCGCGCGGTATTCAAGATGGCCAGATTTTTTTCAACTTTGCCGCAAGATATCTCGAAAACAAAGCCGGTGACCCCTATTTTTTTCTTTCGTGAAATGAAGCTTTTTATCAAGACTACAACATATGTGAAACACATAAAAGTGACATTACATGGAACGAAGAACAGTACACTTTTGTAAAATAAATCGACCCCTACCTTGGGAACAAATCCTGTGACATCGCTTAACTTGAAAGCATTTTTACTTGTAAAGAAAGGCATAAACAATCCTATTATCTCTTGGAAATGGAAGAAAACAGTTTATTAATTTTCTTTGCAAATTTTAAAGAGTGTTGATTTCTGTTTTACAACATTGTTATGACTTTATTCTTTGAAAATGGTAGTGTTTAAATACGCGCGTTTTTTCATCAAAATACCACATTTTCTACGCCTTGTACCTCAAAAAGAAACTCGGTGACCCTCAATTTTTATTGTATTTCTGAAATCCTCATATACTGAAATAGCTTAGTACAAAGTTTCATGAAAATGACATTAGAACTTCATTTACCCAAGAACGTCCTTAACACTCAAGACTAATTATTGCCATGGCCACCATGGCAATATTTAAATAAATATATTCAATAGATGGTGCTAAATTTATTTGTTAGCTTTTTGTCATTTTTTCACGGTGATAAAGTTTCGAGAAGAATAGCTCAAACTAAAGCCGGACCAAAACTGACGAAAAGTTCTTTCGGCCTTCTTCCTTTATATATATATATAGTATATATATATGCAGTTCAGTTGAATGACTGCATGAAGCATATTGGTAAAAATCGAGCTGTCAAGGACTTGAACTGAATTGTATTTTTGTATAGATTGAGAAGATATGTTAGTTTGAGAATGTTAGCAAGTTTCTATTATTTATAAGTTGGGCAAGTGCGTACAAAGTACACATTGATAAAATATCATCACAACAACAAAAAAATGTATAAGATATATTTTTTTCCTTAGAAGACGCAGTGACCCGAGTCCATATTTCAAACTTCTGGGTATTGTACAGATCCAAAACATATATAAATTGAGAGTGTTTTTATTCATTCATCAGATACTTAATCAATCTATCAATTCATATACTATCTTTCATGATTCCTTGGTTCTTGCCTGAAATGTCTATTGTTATAATTCAAGATTCTACTCTAATGGTAATCTTCCGTATACAAAATGTACGCACAAATTATGGTAAATCGTACATGTCTATTTACTGGCTCCAAAGTCTGGGAAACAACAACGCCCATCTCATTCAAACGTCTTCATTATGCAGGGACCGCGGAGAGGCAGGGTCTGGGGGTGGGGTTGCTGCAGCCCCCCCGCACAAACACACATTTTAGCGCTAAAGAATAGAAATACAAATAATCCAAAAAATAATTATCCTCTTGAAGTTTTTTGTTTCTTTTTAATATTATCATATCACAGGGGCGGCGGAACAGTAACAGCCATGGGGGGGGGGGCACTATAATCAATTACCCCTCCCCTCCTCATCCCCCACCCCAAAAGCTGTGTAAACTCATGCATTAATGTCTTTTAACCAATATTTTGTGGGGGGGCCCGTGCCCCCCGGCCCCCCCGGTTCCGCCGCCCCTGTATCATTATCAAGTTATTGTCGTTTGGCTGTCAGCCACCCCCCCCCCCCCCCCCCACCCCCCCATCTCACTTTTCAACATACTCCGGGGTCCCTGTTATGCATCCTTGAAACGGATGTATAAAATATTAAACAGAGAACAGTAATGAAATATACTACGAACATTACAATTTTTGTTATTGTTGTTTTCTCAGTAAATTATTGTGTGTTTTTTTTTATTTTTATTTTCTTCATCTAGTGTTCAAGTTTTCCAACGTACGAGTTTTCTCTGTCGACATCATAGCGAGGCTGATCTCGCTCACGTGGAGCACGGTGGAGTAAAGTTGTGTTTGGCGCCAAAGGCGAATGGCGCGAGAGAGCAGGAGGTATTTCTTGAAACAACAATAAGAATATTTCTTTCCTGCCCTTGTACAATGGAGATAACCGTGGAAGAATGCTATGAACTCCTTGGGGTAGGAAAAGAGGCCACACATGGTAAGAGATAGAGATTTTTTCAAGTATTTTTCGCAAGATTTTTGTTTTGATGGCGACCATGAGATTTGAATTCTGAACATCGATCCTGAGAACTTCGCGTAGCAAGTTTGTATAAAATTTCCGCCGCGGATCCCTCCATGATAAAAGTCTCAACACTAAAGCAGCTTTGTCTGATATTTGCCTAAAGCTGAGGAACTTTTATTTCGCAATTATTTTGAAAATTTGAGTAGCTCTGTCTCCTGAGTAGCTGACGTGAAATTCGAAACCGGCTTCAAAACTTCAGAACAACCGACGCTGATTTCCTTCACAATTATGGTGTTTATCGACAAATAAACCGTGTATAAACATACATTGTTGGTTACCTATACTGTTATTTTTAGATGAAATATAATTCGGGATTATTACGCATTCGAAATTCGGCAAAAATTTCTATACAACTTTGCAAACTCGGCAAAATCCAACTGTCAACAGTACAGCTGAAATAATCATAACATAGTGATATTCATCAATATGGATAATAAAAACGATAAAGACGTGTCTACTGTGCCCATTCAAGAAAAAGTCAATATTAAACACACTTTTATTTCTAAGAATTGAAGAATTAATAATACTTCAAGTTATGAGAATTTAAAAATAGAGAATACTTGTCTAGTGAATGAGCGATAATCCTAAAAAAAGTTCTTTGTTGGGATGTATAGATGAAATTAAAAGAGCATATAGAAAACAAGCTTTGTCATGCCATCCTGATAAGGTAAGATTAGAAAATTGTCAAAATATAAGTTTATATTCAGTTTTGAGGGAATCACCTAAAGCCCTGGTTAAGTGAGGCAACATTGTGGTGCATGTGCGGCAAAATGTTTGACTTGTTTTGCAAAACATATTTTGTTGTGACAACAATGTTTTCACAGGCTGCTAAACCATGCAACATCATAGAAACGTGCCATGCAAGAGATGTTGCTGCAACATTGTTGCCTCATTTATCCAATCCAGGGCTCAAGGTACTGTCTTTCATTCCAGCAATTGCATAGAACATACATTTCACACATAGAATAGAATAGCTTGATTTTGATATTCGGGTTCCATAGTTGCTGGGTATTAAAGTTATTTTTTCATTTCTCTTCATTACCATTAATGTCTAGAACCCTGATGATCCTGATGCAAAACAAAAGTTTCAAGAGCTTGGTTATGCATACAAGAAAATCACCTCCGGTAAATGAATTGTATTTTTGGAAACAATACATAATACAAAGACTAGTATAATTATTGTTTGTTAACTAAGCCGGTCTTTGTTTCTAAAGAAATAGAAGAATGTACAGAGTCAACTCTTGTTAATGCAGACAACCTCGAGACTAGAACTTGGTGTCCATAATAGAAAGAGTTTGCAATAACTTGAGAACTACACTCAGTTACAAAATTGTTGGGACATGGACAGTTTTTTTCCTGTTCTCTTTTGAAACTTTTTGCATTGTTGTTATTGTGACATGTTAATCATCATCGAGGGTAACAACATTGTGGAAGGGGGAAGGGGTTACAGTTTGAGAACATTACTGAGCAGTTTACTTCTAAATTATGTGTAGTGTCCCAACTAATTTTGCAACTGAATGTATGTCTATTTAAGGCGGGAGTAATCTGTTGTCCACAATAGCATGTTGTAAAGCCAAATTTGACTGTACCTTTATTATTCAGAGTTAAAGATAGACATGCATTTGTAGCACAGTGATCTATTAATCAGCATTCTTCATTTTCATAAACTTCAGTGCAGAGATAAATGCTGTACAGTAGTGACACTCACACTCACACAGTTACTGTCTTAAACCTTGATGCTCAAGTGCTTATGAAAAAAGGGAACAGAAAAAAATATTTGTAAGGGATAAATCTGCAAACAGAGACACTTTTCTCCCTTTCAGAATAGCAAAGAAAAGTACTGGCTTTGTTCTTGTGAATTTAATTGTTTGTTGGTCTAGAGTGAATTAAAGTATGTGATCAGTTGATTTCTCTCTAGAAGTTAACCTGTATTGGCCATTGTGCTCAGCCGATCTTGGTGCAGGTTTATGTTGTTATTTTAGGGACTTTCTTGTGCAAAAGAACTGATTGTCTGTGCTTTTTAGACTTCATGTGAGCAAACTATATATCAAAGGATAAGACATGTAGCTTTAAGCTGCATGACATTAGTCAGCTTTATACCTGATTTGTTTAATCATTCTATACACAGATGATGATGAAGATCAACAACCCTGGGAAGAAGAAGAATTCTCTGACTTTGAATACTGGATCAAGGTAGATATAATTCAAGGCATTCATTGAATTGCTGATGAGTCTACCATGCTGGGGCTGGTTGCACAAAGACTGAATAGCGCTATGCACCGGATAAATCGCTATCCTGTGGATAAATTCTAAAGAAATCCTTTGGAGTGGATAACTTTATCCAGTGGATAACATTATTCAGGCTTTGTGCAACAGGCCCCTGGTCTTTTTTTGTTAAACAGTTACTTTTCACATCCTTTGGGAATAGATTATGTTCTAGTAATAAACTAGTTCAAGCTATTAAGGATTGTTTTGTCAAGCTTTGTTTTCAGTCTCATCTTATGACTGACTTCATGATGTTATGTGCAAACCAACTGCAGAGGGACATTATACACAAACAGACTTGAGATTGAAATATTTGGACTAAACTTCTCAAATATTCTTTCTAATGACATAAATTGTACTAAACTATTTTGTTTCCCTTTTATCTCAAAATTCTAGTTTTTCTTCTTCTGTATGTTTGACGAGGGACTCCTTGGTGAGTATAAGAGACAAACTGCAAGTTATTACATCGAACATTTGACAATTGAAAGCTGTACTTGACCATTTAGATTTGTATTTTTAATACCATTGTGTGAATAGGACATCCAAAATAATGCTCAAGCAATCAGAAATCTATTTTCTTATTAAATTGTGTTTTGTTTGTAGATGGTGAGATCTGTGATCACTGCTGGTAGGTGAATCGTTTTGAATTCTCTAATTCTTATTATTGACACAATAATATGTTATGTTTGGAACAATTCATTGTTTGATCTGTCATTTTTTGATGCAGTGAGCGTTGTGACAGTGAAGAAGATTACTATGATGACGATGATGATGAATACGATGAATGTGATGATGATGATATGTGTGCCTGTTGTAGGGTAAGTCACAAGATTCTTTGAAATTGAAATACTGACTAAATTGCAATTACTCAGTAAAGAGAGGCAACATCAAAGTTATATAATTCCTTAGGACATGGGCTGCTGGTTGGGACTACCACAGAAACAATGCCAAGTCATCTGAGGCAGACTTCAATCTTTTGAGCACTTAGTTACAATAATATTAAAAAAAGCAATCAATTATTAGTACTCCAGTGAAGAGCTACACAGCATATAGAGTCACCTATTTCAAAAAATGTTGTCCAAGAGAAAGGCAATAGCAGAACTAAAAGGAATCATGAATTTTTTTTACAAATATATATTAAATATTGCTCTCAGTTGAAAGGTGTTTTTTTAAATAGATCATAAGAGTCCTATTAATTGATTAGCCAAATTTATACAGATCCGAACAATGCAGCAATTGTTGTGGACTACTGATCTAAGTCAGTGGTCAGTGGATTAAAGTGTAGTTCAGATGACTTGGGTAAACTTGCCTCTCTTTAGTGTAGATGGGTAAACAATTGGTTAACGTTTGCTCAACCTAATGTAGAAACTTTTGAAAGTCAAGAGCAATTTTCTCATTGGAAATCAACCATTGTTTTATCCCCTTAAACCTGAAGATCTAGATTATGAGTCTTTTTCACTGAAGAGTAGCTGTTTAAGCTGTGGTATGAATTTGTAACAAACACCTCGAAGTCACGGAGGAACATCATCTAGAAGCAGCCAATACCCTTTTTCAGAAGCGCCCTGGCAAACTATGGACGTGGACTTCACCTCATAACACCTGTCATCAGTTAGACTATGTCTTCGTGTGGTCCAAATGGAAAAACAGTGTCACTAACTGTGAAGCCTACAGTACCCTTGGCTCACTTTTCTCTGATCACAGAATTGTGACTGCTAAAGTGTCTCTGCGTCTGCGCTGTACCAAGGCCAATTCCAGTAGTAAAGTCACCAAGTATATCTGGAGTGACCTTGCAACCAGCAGGGAAATTCAAGAAAGATATGCGATGGAAGTGAGAAACCGGTACCATCAACTGCTGAACAAGAGCAGAGAACCTGTGGAAAGCGACTACGACATGTTCCTAGCCCTCCTAGCTGACAGAAGGAATGAGACTTCTCGTGAAGTAAAAAGAGGAGCTTTACAATGCCTATGCTATAGTTGAAGGGAGGTGCTGACAAAAATGGTGATTGATGCAGAACAAGCACACACAAGTTCTAGACACGGGGTGGCATGGAAACTCATCAATGAGATATCTGGTCGCCATCGAGCCTAGTCAAGCAAGCTGAAAGCAAACAGTCTAGAGGAATGAGCTCAAACCTGGTTTAATCACTTCAGCCAGCTACCTGGAAGCCCTCCGAAAGTCAGTGATGAAAACACCCCCATTCCAACTGTATTTGACTCACTTGGAATCTCTGAGGATCCATTCTCAACCAAGGAATACCAATCTGCTAAGAAATCTATTCGCTGCATAAAGGCTTGTGGATAGGA
Organism: Diadumene lineata; assembly: GCA_918843875.1. NCBI lineage: Eukaryota > Metazoa > Cnidaria > Anthozoa > Actiniaria > Diadumenidae > Diadumene > Diadumene lineata. The sequence continues at coordinate 13,658,399 of OU974069.1, read as the reverse complement.
TGGCATCACCACCTAATTGCTCAAATATGGTGGCCTAGATGACATAGTGTTAGGATTCGTAAATCAGGCATACATAGAAGACAGCATACCTGAGAGATGGAAGACGCTCATCATTGTCACAGTACCTAAGAAAGGAGACCTCACCAAGCCTGACAACTATAGAGGGATCAGCCTCATCTCCCTTGTCATGAAGCTTTACAATCACATGATCATGAACAGATTGAGACCTGCACTTGACCCTCTGCTCAGAAACTCGCAAAATGGATTCTGACTTAAAAGAACAACTGTTGGACAGATAGTTGCTCTCAGGCGCCTGATCGAGGGTGTTTGAGCTGAAAACCTCAGCTGTGTTCTGACCTTCATAGACTTCAGGAAGGCCTTTGATACCATACATTGTGGGAAACTGATGGAAATCCTTTGAGCCTACGGAGTGCCAGAAAAGATTGTGTTGGTCATCGCAGCTACATACTTTGATACATGGGCCAAAGTGAGAACACCAGATGGAGAAACAGAATCCTTCGAGATACAAGGCCACATACTAGCCCCATTTCTGTTAATTGTGGCACTAGACTATGCCCTTAGATGTGCAATCAATGGTAGAGAGGAGCTTGGCTTCTCACTCGATAGAAGAGCCAGTCGTAGAGTTCCTGTTAAGACTCTGACCGATGTGGACTTTGCTGATGACATCTCCCTAATGTCAGAAAGCCTGCAAACTCCTGTTCGAAGTCAAACACCAGTTTTTGAGAATTGGTCTTTGCATGAACACCAAGAAGACAAAGGTCATGGCAGAGAATGTGGACAACCCTAAAGTAAGAACCTTTGATGGAACTCTTCTAGAAGTATCACAGGAAAAAAATTGTGATTCCCAGAATGGGTTTTTATTGGTTTTTGTAGCACTTTCCCAACAATAACCCAAAATAAACCCATTTTGGTAATCCCAATTTTGAACCCAATGTTGGATTTTGTAGCATTTTCCCAACCAAAACCCAAAATAAACCCATTTTGGGAATCACAATTTTTTTCCTGTGAGTTAAAGCCTTTAAGGTAGTACCGTATCATCAAAATTCGTAAATGAATTTTTTTATAAATTATGTCAATTAAAGTTCAATGTTAGGATATTCAAATACAGAAAAAAAAGAAGGGGGTCCCCGTATTGGTTTTCAAGTTATAAGCCTTCAAAAAAGAGCGATTTTTCAGTTTTTCGCGCGTTTTTGTGGAAAATCTACTTCAACCAATAAATATAAAGTTCTCAGGTCCATTTGTGAAAGAAAAGCAAAAAACTGTTTCAAATTATAGATGTTGAGTTAAGAAAACATATCAAGATAAAAAATCCATCCAATATTTTATAAATAGTGTAAAAAAAATAAATTGTAAAAAGCAAAATTCCTTGTATTCGGCCAAATTATATGTTCGTGCGGGTGTAAAAATGTTTAAATTTGAGAAACTTTGTCAATGAACTTCTTTTTTTTCTCTCTTTATCCTAAGAATAAAATATGAGGAATCGAATGAAAAAGAAAAAAAGGGGGTATGTTTTGGCCAGGAAGGCATGGGCACTAACTTCTACTTAGGACCATATAAAGTGTTTCAAAGTTAATTTTGAGTGAAAAGTCCGCAAATGGCAAAATTTTGCCTTTAACGTACGGTTTCAATTTAGCTGCGCTGGAAATTTTATTCAGATCCACATGCGCGAGCTCGATGCGCAGTAGCAAGGGTCCGGTACTACCTTAACTATCTGGGTGTCTGGATCGCCTCAACACAGAATAATATAAGAATCAGAAGAGCTTGAGCATGGTCAGCGCTACACAGCATGAACAAGGTGTAGAAGTCAGAAATTAATGACAATCTCAAACGGCGCCTGTTTGTCGCTACAGTTGAAAGTGTACTACTGTATGGCTGTGAAGCTTGGGCCGTTACAGTTAAGGATGAGAAAGCTTTAGATGGGGTATACACAAGGATATTGAGACCTGCCCTCAATGTCTCCTGGAAAGACTATATCAGCAATGTCAACCTGTATGGATACCTTCCAAGACTATCAGATACTATCAGGCAAAGACGCATGAGGCTTGCTGGTCACTGTGTGAGACATCCTGAGCTCACTGCTAGTGAACTGATTCTGTGGGAACCTAACCACGGAAGGAAGTCCAGAGGCAGATCTCATGCTACGTACATAGACACGTTGAAGAGGGACACGGGGCTGAGTAGCACTTCTGAGATATGAACACTAATGGAGGATGAGAAACTGTGGAGTGCTGCTGTCAGGAACTCCCGTGTTGGCATTTAGCCGCCCGTCCATGATGATAATGATGAATTTGTTTTGTATATTTATTTAGAGACACATGGGAAAAGAAGAATCGTTCACTGAAGAAGAGGTAAAAAAGCGTGTGACTTAAACATTTTGATCTCTCTTTGATCTGGAAGTATAGAATATGTATAATGTATAGTTTCACTTAACATTTTAATTGCGTAACAACAGGCCGAATTTCGTTAGATGCCTTTTTTTGATTGATTTGGTGAAAATTCAAAACTTCGAAAAAAATCATCCGAACATGCGCTTGAGGCGTTTTCGCTTTAAGCCCTTCAATTGTCATTATTAATCTGACTCAAAACTCAATGATTGCATTTTAAAGTTGTTCATACCAAGTGATAATTGAAAACACAATGGTCATGTAACAGTGATTAGATACTTTAATCTTAACTTTGTTTGTATGTGCCAGTTGTACCCGCTCAATCAAGCTGTTTTAATACCTCTTATCAGCTCTTCTTTTCATTACTGTTGCTTTGTTGTGACATTTTATAGTTTGATTTGCTGCACTTTGCTGTTGCTAATTATTCATCTTTATTCATTTTATGTTTACATTTTGTTGTTGTACATTGTATAATTGTATTCTGTTTTTGTACTATTTTTGACTTTGGAGTGAGAAAATTTGTATGGGATCTTATAATGTCCTTTTGTTGCCATCTCCTTGCATGTTACATCTTGCAAAATTTTTATCAATAACTCAAAGATTAAATGCTGTTGTCTTCTAGATGAGGAAGTTTGTGAACTTTGAGTCATTAAAGGAGCAGAGAGAGTACAATAAAAAAGTATTCTGTGATGTAAGTTTTGATAACTTGAGGAATACATGTATGTGGGGGTGATATTTTTATCAGACTTAGTGGGCCTTCAATTCAAATTGTTTCTAAAAACTTTGGGGGTAATACATAGAGGAGAAATAGGGGACTCAGGAAGTGTGTTTAAGGTATTTCGGGACCCTTGCTACTGCGCATCCTGCTCGCGCATGTGAAATCAAATAAAATTTCTCGTGCGATTAAAAAGAAATTTTGCGTTAGAGCCAAAATATGGTCATTCTTGAACTTTTTGTTAAAAAATAACATCATAGCATTACATACGGGCCTCAAAAGCAACTAGTGTCCATTCTCGCTCGTCCAAAACATTGAAATCATCTTATTTTCCCTGCGTTTTTTGCTTATAGCTCTAAAATTATTGCGGTGACACCCAATTATTTTTCCATTTTTATATTTGGCACAAATCCAGCTTTAAATTTTTGAAATAAAAAATACATGGTCTTCGAGACCAAAACATTGTAATTTTGACTTTTTTGTGGTAAAGTGTGCAAAAAATTAATGAAGCTCTTCATTTAAATCTCCGTAAAATATCTTAATCAATGTCTTTTCCAAGGAATAAATTCATGAGAACTATAGCGAAGGGAGCATTTTGTCAGACTCTTATAGCAGATTTGTGAAAAACTTTCAAATTCGTTCGCAAGAATATTACTTTCAAAAAATTTGATATTACTTCTTTTAGTTGAAATGGGGCAAAAATGGGCCTATTACCACCCCCCATAGTTCCAAAACAAGCACGGTTACCCCTATTTTTTATTACATTTTTGTTTTTCATATGTGTCAGTCCTTATGTAGAAAAAGTTTTAAAAAATTCTATCGGCGGGAAGTGTGGATCCCGAACTACCTTAAGGGAAGTGAATGAAAACTTTCAAGTGTAAATTAAAAAAATTGTGATATCGATGGTATCTGTTTTATCAGAATAAAAAGAAAACAAAAGAGAAAAAGAAACCACAAGTACATAAGGTGAGTAATATAATTAAGAAATATCAGAAATATTTAAGAAATATATCAAAACAGTATATAAAACAGCCATTAAAAAGTAGTTGATTTGTGTGGGATGTTGAATAATTAGGAAAGTAGTATAAAAAACCATCAAGTATGGGTGTTTTTTTTTAATGTTTTAACTAAAAGAAAAGAAAAAGCATTTTAAAGTGTTTTAGTCTGCTGATGCAATGCCACACAAAAAAGTATACAATAACCTATAACAAGTTTCCTAACTAATAACTACCACCAGTTGCAATGACAATAGAAATGTTTAGAGCTACAGTTAATCATTAATTATAATCATTTATTATATGACCGTGAATCTTGGAGTCTGGACACTAGCAAATGGAGCAATCTGATTGGTTATACGCGCTTCCCGACCGGTTAATATCCCCCTGTATTAAGACCGCGGACCGATCGACTGAGTAGCTGGCCTTTTCACGATTGAATAGCTGATTATTTTTTTACATTTTCAAAATATTTTCATGGGAGAAGAGATCGTTGATGAGAATAAAGACTACAGAAAATCCCATTCGATGTGTTTTTTATCGTTATTATTATTTTTTTACCACAATTTTTGTAGTTTTTCTCTACTTGATTTTTGTTTACTTGCGAGAAAATCCTGTTCAATACAATCGATCGTCCGCACTTCACAATAAATCAAACAATTTGCACAGAAATATCCAGCTTTAGTTGAGAATGCCTATAACAAAAAAAGATTCTTTGTTCTGTAAGCTTTCTTTCTTTCTTTGTTGAGAATTTGATGTTATAGATCCAAAGCCGCCACAAAATGACTGCAAGTAATCGCTAAAACCAAACTCGTAAAACTACACCAAAACGATCTCATTCCAAAACAAACCCAAGTTTAAATTATAACTCGTAATTGATAATCGAGAATAGATAGAAATGGCATTGATAAAGTTGATTTTTTGGTGTGTTATTGCGAGAAAACAACGATGATCAAAACTATGCCAAATTCAAAGTTTGGGCTTTTCAACGAAAACTATCAACAGAAACAATTTGTCAAATCATGAAAACATTTATTGCATTAAGCTACTTACATTTTCTTAATTTCCATTGATAATTTGTCCATTTACACATTTTTTCTTGAGAAAAACGTCTCGCTAAGTTTAGCACACCGTCTGGCTACAGCATCGACTGACAGCATTTTCAAGGGTTTGTCAAGGTTTTCAGCCAATCACCACGCGAAAAATATCGTGATTGATTGATTGATTTTAGTTTTTTTTAAGAAAAAAATTTGTTCTAGTTTTTTAATTAAAAAATGTCATATAATAAATGCCTTATTAAGCGAGCTTGGTCGGTCTGTACAGGAGAATCTACAGGAGAATCACTGCGTTCGGTCTGTACTTTTCGACCTCGGTCAAGATTCTCCTGTACAGACCTCCCGCTCGGTTAATAAGATCTAAGTAACACAATTTATGGTTTTCGCAATTATTTAAACATAAATTGATCAATATGGATTTTGATCATTTCAGCCCAAAGGAAAGACAAGCAAGCAGCTCAAAGCAGAAGAGTGGAAAAGACAAAAGGTAACTTAAACTTCCTTTATTTTTATCTTGGTTCTTAATGTTTGGAACCAAGCCAAAAATACAGAGAAATGTATTGCATAATTATATCTCAGCCATTATTGAGGCAATTTTGATGAAAGTTCGAATTTGAGCCTCTTTCAAGACATTTTTTTTCAAATCATGCAGGAATCAAAATTCAAGATTCAATTATTAATATAATTTATGACATCGCCACTTTGGTACTTTGTTACAGTATTCCACTGTAAATTACTAATTATCAATACATATTTTTGTTGTATGTTGACTCAATGTAAAGGAGATATCTAAGATTGCAGAAGAAATTGAATTCAAGAAGAAGCAAAAAGAAGAGGTAGCTATACTCATTTAAAAATATATCTTATGAAACCAAGTACTGGTATATTTCATCTCATAAAAACTTGATACTTTAAATGTGTTTTCTAGAAAGCTAGACAGTTATCAGACCAGAAGAAAGCGAAAAGCATGGAAAGGTAAAACTATTATCCAATAAAAAAAAAGTAAATCAATAAATGTTTTAATAAACACTTTTGATAGAAATCTCCAAGAAATTATTTATCTCTGTATATGTAGTGATCGTTAATGTCATTTTTTCTGTTTACACTTCTATATGACTGTTGGGATAGGAACATTTTGATGGATTACATAATAACTATAAATATTAGGAATATTGTAAAGTGCATATAGAGATATTAGGTGATATGCGCTATTTTAAGCACTACATTACTTTGCATTACATTAGCCAGTTTTGCCATTCATGATCATTTGATACAATTGGTTTAAAGATTAATGGCAGCTTCACTTATTTTTTTAGGACTGTCATAAATGATGTAATTAACGATTCTACAACAGTAAAATCAAACACAACCACTTTAAACCAAACTAATGAAAAAACTAAGAGAAAGAATAAGAAAAAGGTAAAAGTTAACACATATATATAATATTATATGTTAGGCTAAAAATGCAATCATGACATGATTCCACTTGGTAGGTTAATTGATGCTCCTTTTTTTAATTAACTGATGCTTAAAGGATTCAGTACATATTATGATACAGTAGGCTATAATACATATTCCTTAATACCCCCAGTAGCTAGGTATGTGCTTTCTCCTATCTGAACCCAGCTATCCAGTTTTTGAGGAATCTGAGTCAAAAAGTTTTGCATTTATGCTCAAGGAGATGCAATGCATATCATACCATGATTAAAGTATGGTCAGATTAATCAGAATCCTATCTAATGATCTCAGTTATGCTAGCTGCACACACAACAAAATACAGTAAACATTGGAGTAATGTGTCTTTTTTTCTTGTAGATCCTGTGTAAAAATGACTTGTTGTTTGTTGATTAATAATTGATGTATTGATTGATTGGTTGGTTGATTCATTCAAGTATGGATTTGGTTGGTTGGTTATTTAGTGAATAACTATCATTAACACAATGTAAAATCTCCATAGGGGAAAGCAAAGAATGAAAATAAAGAGACAACTAAGCATCCAAGCCAAAAATTACCATGCGAAGTAAACCAGCCATCAATAAAACCCATCAATATCCCCGTAGAGAAGAAAGCAACCTATACAAAAACACCATCCAGCACGAAGCTAAGTGTGAAGCCACCAGTAGTAAAACCAAGTGTTAAGAAACCAACTCATCCTATGCCTGCCTCTAAGGTATGGTGTGTAACGCACAATGAATCAAAACTATTTTCAAATAATGCTGCAATACATTTTGATGTCTGACTTACAAACCAAGAGCTTGTGTAGCACAATTGTAACTTTGAAGAGCAAGGCATTTTCATTGGTTAAAATTCTGTTTCTACTTTTTGTCATTAATTTTTTGTGTTAAAATTATGTGTTAATGGAAAAGAGTAAACATTGTTCTGACATTGTCTTGAGAGACTTTCACTGTCTAACAAATTACATCATACAATAAAATTATGGTTTGCAATGGTACTGTCAAACACCTGACCCTATGAGCCTACATTTAATATATCTAAACCACTCATTCCTTGATTCTAATTAAAACACTTAATCTGTGGATATGTTAACCATGAAAAGCCTTAGAAAAGGAATGCCATGTCTGATCATGGGAGAGTGTACACGGTGACTATTGCACAAATCAACCGATGTGTCTTTGTTCAAAACACGAACTGATAGGTTTAGACATAGCTTTTTCCCCAATATGTGTCACAACCAACATTATGAACAAGTGTAATCCATAACCGTAATTTATTGTCCTCCTACCCTTCGTATGTTTTTCATATTATCATTATAGCAATTTCAATTCACTGTTTTTATTCTTACGACGGTGTGTTAATCTGTTAATAAAATACCATTAATAATAATAATGTCTGATCAACTTTTGTTTGTTAGGTTTTGTGATATTTGACACTCAGTAGGTCAGATTTTGTCAAATTTGATAAATCAAAGGCACATATGGTAGTTATGTATTTGATTTGATTTTTAGCCTGTGACAGTACCCTCTGCACAGTCATCTGTCCCACAATCACCCAATGTTTGGCAGAAAAGAATGGAAACTAAATTTGAGATAGAGCAGATATTACCATCCAATGAGGAAGAGGAATTGAGGCAACTACAGATGGCCTTGGAAATGAGTAGAAATCTTGCAGAAATGGAAGAACGTCAAAAGTAATAACTGAAACATACAGCTATACTTGAAAAGGTTGTCCAGTTGAAATACTGATTTAGTGAATAACAATGTCATTTGCATATCTCAACTTTCAGTTTTCTTATTGTAAGGTTAGACTTTAAACAGTTTTACATGTAAAGTTATTATTATGAATTTTTTTGAGTAATTTCTTTAAAAAAAATGCAAATGACTTTGCTAATTGTCTTTCAGCTGGACAATCATTTCAAGAATAGCTGTATTTGCAAAATAATCTTTTGAAATTTATGGAATGCCATGAAGATCACTCTCGTTATCGAGGTGTAAGGCACATTGATTTCACATAGAATACCTATACCAAAAGAAATGCCTCCAAACATGTAGAGTAGCAATAAAACTAAAAATATCATGAGCTATCCAGTAATTATATTGAATTAATAAAATGTGCCTCACCATAAAGAGATGGGCTGTGTTGTATCTTCAATACAGCAGGTAGCAAAAACGTGAATCTAAAGAGTTCAATTTAGATTAATTCCTGGTACTAGGCTTATTGTGAAAGTATATTTGTAAAGACACTCAGCTGATAATAACACACAAATATGAAGACATTGTTGTGGAGTATTTTGATAGTGTTTGAGTAAAATATATTGGTTTGCCCTTCATCAAAGATTGTTATTTCTTTAGGCAAATAACTGCACTTGAAGATGAATTGAAGTTGATTTCCTTAGAACAAGAAAATATGAAAACCTACTCATCTGACTATGACAGTGATGACAGCTGTAAAGTGCCTGTCGACCGAGGCAATAAAGATAGCAAGAGTTCCAAGTCCTCTACTTGTGTATCATTGTCTAACAAAACAGAGAGTAGTAGTGCAATCAATACAAGTAATGTACCTGTCAAGCAACACAATAAAGAAAGCAAGAGTTCCAACTCTGTTGCTTCGGTACCATTTCCTAACAAAAAAGACAGAAGTGCAGTCATTACTAGTGAAGTACCTGTTAAGCAACATGTTAAAGAAAGCATGAGTTCCATCCCTGCTGTTGCTGTATCATTGCCCAACAAAATAGAGAAACATTCAACAGCTTCTACAAAATGTTCTGACAAGGAAGTGCAGAACAGGGGGAGTTATTTTGAACTTGATGACTTTGACTTATCAGAATATAAGGTGCAAGATGATGGGTTAATTAAAAGCTCCAGTACTGAGTATAAAAATCTCAAGGTAGAGTCAATCAAACCTGACCGTAAAAACACATTCAGTAGGGTAAACGATTGTGTTAAAAAATGGGAAGACAAAAATGTTTGTCCATATGGTCGTAACTGTTGTCTTGGTAAAAAGTGCAAGAAGTTTCATCCCTCTTCAAAACGTATTCAACCTGTTGCTGAAATTAAGAATGAAGATGATGTAGGCCATGGTGGAGTTGAATCCATTTGCACACCTAAGCCATCTTATGAGGATATGCTTGATGGTGATGACAAACATGTAGGGCTAGGTCAAGAGAAATCTAAGAGTAACAATATACCTTCAGCAGGTCAAGTTTGTGTTAATATTAGTGTTTCTGAAGACTGGGAAGGTGAGATCAATGCAGATAGCCAAAGCATTGATAATGAGTTGCATATGAGAAGGATTGTAAACCAAGACATATACAATGCTCCTGAGAGCAAAACAGTGGTACAATATAACAATCAAGTCGATTATTACAGTCCACCATATCCATATAGTTTAGAATATTCACAACAGTACTCTCAAAGTGACAATAAATGTGAAAATGGAAATTACCAGGAATCTAATGAGTATGAAGAAGAAGAGGATTACTATTCTTGTGAAGACTTGGAGGACAACAATAGTAAAACACCATTTAGTTCCATGATGTACAATATAGCAGCTGATGTGGATGCTCAAGACAGATGGAAAAATCACAATGAGATGGCATCCAGAGATTTTCAAAACTCTATTGGTGTTTATCCTGGTATTCCTCAGAATACTCCAGAAATCTCACAATCTGTCTTGGGAGTGTCATCAGCTGTCCCCGGAATTGTCCCAGTCATGCCTGGAGTTGCACTACCTGTTCATAGTGTTCCAAATCCTGTCCCTGGAATGCTACAGTCCATTCCAAGATTTCCACAGCCTGTTACTGGTAACATGCAGTCTGTTTTGGGAGTTTCACAGGCTATTCCTGGAATTCCACCTTCTATACTAGGGACATCACAAATTCCTTCAGGAATTTCCCAACCTATTCCAGGAAATGTTCCAAATTGCATACCATCATTCCAAACTAAAAACAGTCCATACATGCATACAACCTTGGGCCAAAGTGTATCACTAAATAGTGCATATCCTGGCCAAATACCAATTACTAGTTTGGACACAATGACACCATCAATGACCTACCAGACCAGTTCGCAACACTCTTTCCGGAATAATGGAAACTTGAGTCATTTGACACATGGTACTCAAGTCCAGGCTCCATTTCTTCCAAGACAAGATTTGACAAACTCTGTAACAAGCCATCATCCCATACATCAGCCAGTGCCACAGCCAGTGCAAACTAAGATACCTCCACCAGGAACATTTCAACCAGGCAATTTGACCAACAGTAGTCCCATGTCAGCATTCCTCAGCATGCAAGTACCAATAGCAATGCAGCCATCGCAAGTGTCACAACCTCCACTTTCAGAGGGAGTAGCTCCAGTGTCCAACATTGTATCACACTCTTCCTCTTCAAACCAAGCACCTTGTGACATGGCAAATGGAAAGTTTGTAGAAATGCCCATGTCCAATGGCCAAGCAGCTGGCTTGGAACAACCAAATACCAGTAACAGCAAAGCTAGCACAGCCAACCAAAATGCCACCACTCTACTTCCCCAAACTTGGCCAAATGTGGAACCTGGTAGTAAACAGGGCAATCTTGCATTTCAAGGAATGCTAAATAACTTGCAAGGTACGTCATCACAGCAGAACACATTGCCATGGTTACCATTCCCTATTATTCCAGGACTGCTACCACTTCCTATGCAAAATTTGGTTTCAAATGCTCCAACGCAGACGACCAATCCCGGCAATGTTCAGGGAACACAGATGCCTCTGTTGAATGGTTCTCTTGGTGGTTTTCCTAGTAATGCTAATCTGGTGTCCTTAATGGCTTTAGAGGCTTACTATTTGAACTTGCTGCAGATGCAAGGGTTGACGGCAAACATCCAAGCTAATGTGGTTCCTGATAGGAATAACCAAGGTAATGATAATAACAATAGTTTTATTTCTGGTCCATTCCTTTCAATCTGAATGCCGAAGTATTTGTGAGTAAGAGGGAGTAAGACTGTAAAATAATGCCCAAGGTTCATCAAGTCTCTCAGGACAACCAAAATAAATTTGAAAGGCTGGCAGTCAAAGTGGCATATGCTAGTTTTCAAATTCAAGAAGGTGAAATTAATAAAACATCTTTCAACAACACTCCTTCATCAAAAAATTATCATAATAAACTTTGTCCACATGAATCTTACCTACAATGATATGCTTCGAGTATTAAAGAAGCTCCATGCAGTTCCATCTAAAATCATTTTAGTCAAACCATGGACATACAACCTGAATGAAATGACCAACTGTTGTTCGTTACTGTACATTTCAATGTGAGGTAAAGTATACAAGTTTATTTTTCAATTACATAGTTACATGTTTATCACAAAAGTTTTATTTGATGATCTTGATTAAAAAATTACACTTATACTTAGGTGATAATGCTACAAGCCAAGTACAAAAACCAGAAATTCATAAACCTGATAGTAATATCAGCAATCCTGGCAACCTCAGAAAGCCAGTAACAGGTAATGTCTGAAGCAGTTTGGGATATATTTTGTTGATGCCATGTCTTTTTTGCTGCTAATAATTTGTCTCCCTATGCCATTGCGAATATTGGCAATGAGAAATCCTAGCACTACGATCCTCATAGAATGAAACTTAACCTATCAGCTATTTATTAACAGTCTATTTCCATTACACGACCATCCATAGGATTTAGTTAGATACTGAGATCATACTAATACTAGTGCTATGGTTATATTTCACCATACAGATATAATAATATTTGATACCATGCCTACCAGAACCAAGAAACAACATTGGTAATGCAACTGCTGTGGTGTGGGCATTAGGGGTATTTTGCTACCATTGGTTCTCACACACTAAATGGGAAAGTTATTTTGCCTGTTAGGACGATCCTAGAGCTTGAATTTTCCCATTTACATGTAAATAAACCCTTTACTTTGTTTACTATGATCACTGTATACTATGCACCTATAATGACTAACAGTATCCTCTTTTATCTTAGTACCAAGAGTTCTTAGCTATATTGATAGCAGATAGAAGATAAGCTAAGTATATGTAAGATGACAAACATATGGACTTGAAGGATTCAAGCAAGAAATTGAATATAGAAAAGAACATAGAATGATTAATTTACTTTAGTTTATAGAAAACATAGTGATTACAAAGATGTAAATATTAGATATAATTATATTGTTACAGTTACGACAAAACATGAAGCGCGACTTGCCCGTCTAGTTTTAACAGGTTCACATCTCATTAGCTTGCTTGTCAAAATTGTAAGTTTAATTTTCCCACCAAGTTAAGAACGTTTGCACAACCCAAAGTTACTTACAATGTTCATCATTTTATAGCACTAAGCAGCTTGTTCTACATCAGGAAAAAAACTAAACTTTTTTATATTATGAAAAAAATGTTTTTTGGATGATATAAAACTCACAACATGACTCTGAGATTGTACAAGACAAAACACAAGTTTAATTGCACAAACTCCTAAGTTTGTGATGACAAAGTTGCAAATTTTGGCTAGCAAAATAATAAGAGTGAAATTAGTTTATGGCATTACAATTCACTGTAGCTCACTAATGGAGCTATTATTCACCATTTATTAGTTTTTTATATTTCAGGCGTGTGTTGTTTTCACTCTAAAACAACTTGATAGAAATTTCATCAAATGTGAACAAAATCTAGGAAAAATGTTTTGAATTTGTTTGTTTGCAGAGTGGTGATCACAGAGCCCAGACTATTATCAGTTATTTAATTCAAAGAGATTTATATATTATTTGATACAAAGAAAACATTTTTGTACATTTTGTTGTTTGGTTGGCGAGACTTTATATTTGAATCAATGTTGTATGTTTATGATATACTTATCACCAAAAGGCAGCGCCTTATTACCAGGACTCAATTTGAAATTGCAGGTTTATATATAAGTATATTAAAAGATATTATTTAAAAGTTATTGTTTATTTACAGTTTCATAACAATGGAAAAAAATATTCACAACTTGTAATTCTTTATATTCACTATTCACAATTAAAATTTAACATTTTGATAAGAACAAAACGTTTTGTCATGCTGTGCTGTTACACGCTGGGCTTTTTCCTATCAGGAATCGGCGTTTTTGAAATAACTTCTGAAATACTTACTCAATCTTGTTCAAATTTGACATTTGGGTAGAAGGTACAAAGAGAAAAAAATTGTTCGTTTCAATTTTTCAAAAATGTTGCAAAATTGGCAAGAAAATGACGTCATCATGTTACAAGAATTTCGCCAATTCCTGATAGAAAAAAGCCCAGTGTGTTAAAAGTAATAGCTTTATTTTTGTTTGTACGTGTGTGGACATGGCCGAAAAGTTGCAAAAACAAATTTGTTACCAATATGTTTGAAATCTTATGTGTAGTTCTGTGCTTCAGAATGTGCTAAGTAATTAGCATAATTTATACGCTATATTTGTAATTTTGGGAGGTTTTTTCTTTTGAGAAAGACTTTTTGGTGGAAATTGAATATTTCGGAGCATGGAACCACGCGTGATGAGTTCCTGATCATAATCATAAACAATTTGACAACTAATTTACTTTCTTCAAAATGTTTATTTATTGTACATATATCAGCTGACTATTTACAAATATTTTGTATAGAATGTTCTTGGAACTTGTAAATTAGTATTTCCCATACTGCGAGAGCATAACAGACAAGATAATCATCTCATTACTGAAGGTCATCATCATCGAACAAATCATCAAATGCTGAAATGAATGAACAATTTTAGTCAATTACTATCTTACTTGATGTTATTCATTCAAGTCTGGTATTTTGAAGGGTGCAAGCATTATGGCAATCGATTCTCTTGTGCAGTCCTCACTTGTGAAAATGTGCAAGCTCAAGCATGAGGATAAAAAATGTCCTTTCTTCTTGTGCTTCTTCTGGGACTTATGCTATTTCGCAGTGAGAACAGTACTTGTGCATATCTATTTAAGGTAATTCCGTAGTTTTGCACTGCGCACAGTTCTGCGCATATGTCGAATTTTAGAGTTTTACTAGCCTGCGTTGCCGGCGGTCTGCGGTTTTAGGCGAGAGAGAGAGGGAAGGACCGCCTGCACGATTACATTGGGTTTTTGATTAGCCGCCCACTTTCTTGTGCAACGAGCCGCGACGGACCGTCCTTTTTTAAACCAATGAAATACGAGCGTAATTTGAGAGCATTATCGACGCGTGACGATCAAAACATGGTAGTTCTTAGCTATCACTTTAACGTGTTACAAAAATGCAGAAACGGCAAAAAAAGCTGCTAAACCTGGAAGAAAACCTCAATCCACAGAAGAAAAACGACTTTCGTAGCCTTTGAAACTCGTGTACAGCAACTTCGAGAAAACATCGTATTTGTCAAGTGAAAATGTTTTCAAACCCGCGTTAGGCTCGTTGGCTGCGAACTGTCAACAAATTAAATGATGTAGTTAACAAAAAATGTTCCAAACGTCACTACTGGAAATTCACCACCTCGATTCAAGCAAGATAGCAACAAGAAAAAACGTAAAGCGATCGTCAGCAAAGAAATCTCTGGCTGAATGTTATGTTGATAGTTCAGCCAACAATGATAGCGCAAAATTTCAACTGGACGTTGAAGAATTTCTTGATAGTAAAATAACACAGTTGACAGTAATCAACTACAATAGCTGAGTCATTGATATTTCCGTCCTTGACAGCCTCCAGAAATCGAGGTTCTAAAACCTGTTCTGCCGAGGCGTTTATAAATTATTTTAATTCTGCAGAAGTACATTCAATGGATTGCAATTCAGATAGCTGGTTAGCAGTGAAATTATGATGATGCTTTCTGTTCGCGTAGATTGTAAATTCTTCAATAAACCAAGTACAGTGAAAATCATACTTTTACCAAAACCATCTTCTACCATTCAGTAAATATTCGATCGCCTGTTGCTATAAATTGTCGATCGTAACTTTCGAGATATTTCAGTGATTTGTATTTATCAATAAGTCGTTCGCCATCCTTTGACAGATTTATAATGCATTACATTCTATGACAGCTCATTTTTGATTGACACCATTTTAGACAATCAACAATTCCCGTTCACTGGTGAACGGACAACTCAAAAACCCAATGTAATCGTGCAGGCGGTCTTTCCCTCGCCTAAAACCGCAGACCGCCGGCAACGCAGGCTAGAGTTTTACATTTCTTATCATCAATAGATACAGAGTTATGTCTGAGAAACAATTTAACGTAAAAATACGAACAGTTCTCGCATTTTCAAGCAAAAAATTACTGATTTCTTTTAACTCGCCCCAGTCCATACTCGGAAAAGCCTTGATATTATTGAATTTTGAGGATATTTCTCAAAATATCTCGCAAACCAATATGGGCACCTATCTTTTTTATTTCATAATATCATTTGAAATCATGTTTTTCAAGACATATATGATCGATGACAAAATTCAAAGCATCGATGAAGGCCCTAAAAATTCCAACATTTTGTTAATTTTTGCTTTATTTCTCTTCGCTGTTGAATTAAAGTGCAAATCTTTTGCATTATATCAGTAGCCCAATGTATAAGGAATACATTAAAGCACATTCAAAATATTTTGTATTGACCAAGCTCAGTAAAGAGATACTTTTATGAATGATGCCCATTTTCTAATATTACACGGTAAATTGACAAAAGTGGGTATACTTTAAAAAATTATCTTGCCAAATCCAATACGGTGACCCCATTATTTTATTTTAGATTTTTGATGAAAAACTCAAAATGTTTTACTGTAGGAAGTTTTATCAAAATTCTATGGCTAGTTCTATTTCTACGGAATTACCTTAACTAGGGACCCCTCCCACAGAACACTCTCCTTGTCAAAAGTGTATATTTTGTGAAACTTGCTTTTTGTTACACCTTACCGTTGTAAAAATCTCCATGTACTGCTCTTTCGTTAGCTGCTAGTTCTATCAACATTGTTCCACCACTACCAGCCTACAGAAATTACAACAAAATAATAATAAGTTGCAAAACAAAATAATGTGTCTGTTCAAAGTTGACAACGTCAAAAATCTTACTTCGTCCATTTCCATCCATCCGCTGTCTCCATCAGGAAACATTTCATCTTGAGCCACCACTGCAGATACTACAGAGGCTCCTGGTTTCATTTTGTCAACGAAAGTCGCCGAAAAAACACAATTTTCGATGATAAAGAATGACGACGTTGCAAATGGCGGCTAATGAAAATGATTATTCCAATGGTATATACCGCTGGGCGTGCACACTGAGCCCGTTGTATCACCCAAGATGGCGGCTGTATAGAAGAAGTTTATTTCCGTGTTTAAAACGTATTTTTACCAAAATGACGATATATAATATATACATGTTTGACCGAAATGGTACTTGTTTATACTACGAAGAATGGAATAGGACAAAGACATCCGAAATGTCGAATGAACAGGTATAACGATGAAACGTTTTTCGTAAAGTACTCTGTAGTTAAAATCGATTTTCCTCTAAATAGTCTAATGAAATTTAAGCTTCTATTTTTCGTTGTATTTTAGGAGTTCAAGCTCATGTATGGTATGCTGTATTCTATCAAGTCTTTTGTCGCTCGTATTTCGCCATTTGATTCGTATCCTTTCTTTACATTAATAAACAACGCTGATCTACGATCGGTGCAACGTTAACTTGAATAATAATAATATTGCAAATATTATAAATCCTTAACACGATAAAACAGTAAAGATGGATTCTGTAGTTACACAACAAGCAAATACAAGCTGCACTTCTATGAGACACCCACAGGACTAAAACTAATCTTGAATACTGATGTCAATACTCACAACGCTAGAGAAACACTGCAAGACATATATAGCAAGGTATGTATTCATTCAGAGGAATGCTGGATTGTTCTGAAAGGTGGTACACCTGATAGTTAAAGAAATAATCTATGAATATAAACCAGGGGCTGGGTGTATAAAGCATGGCAAGTGCTATCCACTGGATAAATTCCAAAGAAATCCTATGGAGTAGATAACTTTATACAGTAGGGGTGGAGAATGGTACCTTGAAAAATGTGGGTCCCGACAAATTTTGACCAAGTCTTGAAATTTCGGAGGTGTTTTTTATGGGTCTTGGAGTCTCGTATTTTTTTAGAGGATCTCGGAGTCTTGGATTTTTTTTCCAGTAGTCTCGGATTCTGTGATTTTTTTTTCATAAGAGTCTAGGATTTTTTTGTGGTAGTCTTGGATCTCAGCTTTTTCAATTCTCCCGTTTCAAACTATCAGTAACAAATTAACCAATAATCAAAATGTGAACAAGCTGGCACAAATTTTAGAAATCGTTTCAGCATCAAAACTTACAATAGTTACATTTATATTAAGTTAAGTTGAGGCTTAAGTCTAGTGTCTCGTATTTTCTAAAAAGTGAAGAGTCTCGGATTTCAAAACAAGGGTCTTGGTGAGTGTTGGATTTTACCATTCGCCACCCCTTACAGTGGATTTATAACTTTATCCAAGCTTTGTACCAGGGCTGTATATCCTCCTGGATAGTTCGGGAGACTCCATATTTTGGAGAAATCTCCAGGTCTCAAGATTTCAGTGCCAAATCTCCCGGATAAATGCAAAACTGGAAATTGTATTGATTTTCCTGTGTTTAAACTGTAATTTCCTCTCAGATAGAAGGCAGATGGAAGCCAGCATCTCTAGATTATGGAATCGAAGATGCATACGTTTTTTTTTCTTTTGAGTTTTTAAAGGGAAAACAAAATGACAGACATTATATAACAATTTCATGATCAGAAATGGCCTGGGGTTGACAGCCCCACCCCAGGCTTTTGCAAAAGGGGTGGATCTCCAACCCTGTTGTTTTGTGGGGGTGCACCATATTGATGAAAAAAAAAATCAGTCCAACCACACAAAGGATTGTGGGAATATATTACTGCCCCTAGCCTGAGGGATTCAACTGTGGCTGTTTTTTTTTCCTTTGGTAAAATCAGCGTGCAAGTCAAATGATAGATGCAGATATTTGTCAGTCCCATGATTTTTTATGAACAAATGAGCATGATTCTTACAACTTCACATAAATATGGCATTAATTTTGATGTAAAAAATCTATCAAAGGTGATTACAAAGTTTTGCAGAAATTTACATTCTGCAAAGGAATACAGATAAGTCAACTGGATTCATTTGATCAGGATTGGTGATTATGATGTATATTTCCCTTTCAGGTTTATGTAGAGTATGTCGTCAAGAATCCATTGTGCAAACTAGATGAACCTATACAAAGTGAACTGTTTAAATCGAAACTTGATGCATATATCAAAGGATTACCAGCCTACAACTAATTATTAAGAGAGAACATTTCAATTTCAATTCAACTATACTTTCAATTAATATTATTTACTCAAAAAAAAAGACAAAAAACAAACAAACAAACAAAAAAAAAAAAAACTATATACAAACAAACAATCATCAATTAGACTGATTCCATACATAGGTCCTGTTCCTTTCAGAATCTTTTCGTGAAGTCGACGTAAAGTGGTAACAGTCTTAAAACTACTGTACATAAAAAACCTTTGTGAGTAAAGTTAACACACAACCAGGCTTGCTATGAATTTATTTGTTTGGTCAATATATACATGTATGTCCATAGGATATCTTACAGATTGAAATGTTATAGTTTGCTTGTATGTTGATTCCTAAACTAGATTTATCACTTCCTATCATGAGGCTTTAGAAAACCCTAGAATCTAGAGAGCTCAAATATATTTTATTAGTTATCTATAGTATAAAAATACAAATGTGTATGATGTGTCTGAATAAATTACTAGGCTTTACGATTCTTTTTTCATAAACAAAAGTTTGTTTCAATGTGCGGGCTTGTAAGTTGGAAGCTGATTAAAAAGTTCATATGAATAGTCTTTTCTTATTTATGTTAGGATGACATGTAATATTGAAATATCTTTTTGTCAAATGTCTATTTCCATGCTGTTGATGGTCGTGATTGTGAAGTTCGTTTTTCCCCCTTTGGTTGTATATGTTTACTGCTGGCTTTGGTGGGAGCCTGGTGATGAGGAACTCCCTGTGTTGTTGTTGCAGTGGATCTTTGGGGTGGCCTTCCACTAACTGAAGGGGGTCTTGTTTTCTGTTGGTCTGTTTTAGTAGGTTGATCTGGTGTGTGATTGGTAGGAGGGCCTGAGTGTTTCTGTGGGAAACCAAACAAATGAATGAGTTCATTTGAACATAACTTACTAGGACATATTTCTAGATAAAAACTGGTAATAATAGAATAAGATGCAACATGACTGACAATCTATGGTATTTGACAATTTGCCTTTCCAAAATTCAAAATAGAACTGGGACAAATTTAGAAATATTAATATCTGATCAAAATACAAATCTCGCCACATGAAAGATTGCACTGATATTACAAAGTTTATTACCAAGTGAGACAGTTTGAACAAATACTGTTACCATCAATGAACTCACCTGTTTTCGGGGAGGAAAGCTAGTATCTAGAGAACGCTTTACATGGCTGTGTTTAGTGCTGGGTTTACTAGTTTGATGATCTTGACCTGACAATGAATGAGGTCTTGGATCTTCTGGGTTCCTGTGGGTGGAAATGTATGAGTCAGATAACCTTTTTCTAAATTTTATTAAAAAATCAAAAATAATTAATGAGGGAGATAACAATACAAAATCATAGCCATGACCTAGTTTTTAAATCAGGAAGAGATTTGACCTGGTTTGCAAACAACTTTAACTTGAATTTTCTCCACAAAAAAAATTAATATTTGTTGTTGAATATTTTAGCTAAAATATGATTTAGGACATAATTTTTTTATAGCAATATAAAATATTCACAACTGATCTTTATTCAAAGCTTCTGAAGTTACACTCTACCCCCTCTCATAACTTACCCTTTATTCATTTCCTTAAACATGTCAAAGAGTTGATCAGCTGATGGAACTGGTACACTGCCCTGTCCTTCCGTCATCAGGGAGAGTAGCTTAGATAACTGTTTCATCTGTTTAGGTGACAGGGAAGGCTGCGATTGGGTACTTGTGTTATGATTTATTGGGTCTTTATCTCTTCTTGGTGGTGTTTGGGGTTGCATGGGGTGCTGATAATGTGGAACCTGAAAATAATTATTAATATTATAGAAAGTTAAATTTTAACTAAATGCCATGTGCTTGGTAGCATTTTTTTGTAGTGAGGCATAAACGTTTTTTTTTTTTTAACTCTTAGCACTCTAAGCCTTAAATACCTTTATCAAGTAATTTGGTACAATCTATTACAACATTAACTGACAAGGAAGATAAATCACTTAAATGATGAACAAGGAATAAGCTGCTGTTTTATTTATGACATCAGTCAGGATGAAGGAATTGTAAATTGGCTATTTTGATGGATTGATTGATTGACTGATAAACTGAATTTATTATTATTTTAATATTGTTGTGGCTTGATAGTTGTATATGCTAAGTCAGGGGTGTATTTAAGGGGGACATGTAGGGTGCCAGGGATCCTTCTTTCAAAGCCAAAGGTTTATAAAAACTCTGAACCGTAATGACATGTGAAGTCATTGTCTGACAATTTCATGTTAAGGCCTCCCAAAGGCAAATCCTTGCTACTCCCAGGCTGTATTATCACCTGTTGTTGCTGCTGAACACTTAATGCTGGGGGAACTGTCGACTTGGTGAAAGCTTGTTGATTTCTTGACTGCTGATGACAAATACCAAAATATATTATAATTATTATTAACTCTAGGAGTAAATTGTTGTACTGAATGTTTTAGAAGTGTTTTTATCTTGGAAAAGCACTTCCTGTGTTTGAAACATTCCATCTTAACTTGATCTGCAATAGTTCATCTAGTACTAACTAGGGAATTTAACAACCAAATGTAAAATAGCAAGCAACATTTTTTAAGTGAAACTTTTTGTTAGTAATTACCTTAGAGCTGTCGTTTGTCACCATGTTAGATCCAACCATACTGGTATATTGTGGAAATCTTGACACATCAGAGACATGTCCACTTTTAGAATGAGGGAACTCTCCCTTTGTCTTGGCTGCGAATTAAAGAAAGTACTTTCAAATAAAATTGGGGCCTTTATATACTAGGCTTGTGGCTAAGTAGTCATTGTCTATTCATCAGACAAAGTTTATGTTGATGTTACCAGCCATGGCAGGAGCGTTCACAGAGCTTGTCTAAGGTGCGGTTCCAGATTAAGAAACTAGGCGTCTAGAAACTTGACCCAACAACAACAACAACAACAACGTTTATTTGTACCTATGAATACTTCATATTACATAATTTACATATTTTTATATTATATATTGAGTAAGGTACTGGCCCTAACTAATAACTTACAATAGTTAAAAGAACGTTAGAGCCTGTTGCAGGTTAAAAGAGTTTTAGTATGGATGCCAGTACAAATTAACATTTTACAATACGGTAATATAAATACACAAATCTACAATACAAAACTAAAAAAAAGGCAAGAAAAAGGAAAAGTTATAAAAAAAATAATATTAATAATAATAATAATAATAGTAAATTTAATATTAATTATTAATGAAGTTGTTCTTAATGTTAACCTTAAAACCTGAAAGATTATAATTTTTTATTTTCTCCTCAAGCGAGTTCCATATTTTTGTACCTTGGTATCGTATATTAAATATTCCAAAATTCGTTCTTGCTTTTGGTGGATAAAAAGTATTTTTAGAAGCAGACCTAGTATAATTGTATTTATGAATGTCGCTTAAAGGCTTGAAAAAATGATTGAAACGGGGCGAGATGTCGTTCCTTCGGAGGGGGATCCGACAAATGCTTCCCTGGGAAATTTTGCAATTTAGAGCTTTGCAGAAGCTGCATTTTGAGGGCTTAATTATAACCAAAAAATGATTTTTGTAGTCAATTAATGAATTTTCAAATGGTCTGTCAATGGTAAATTCTAATGTATCATAAAAATCATCGGTTAAAATGCTTAAAAATTGACATTTTTGCCAAGAAATAGGGGCTTCTGGAACCCTCCCTGCACACGCCCCTGCATGGGTTAGGGTTTGATTGAAATTTATTAAGTTTTCGGTTAGCTTTGAAATTTACTAGAAAATGTTTGGAAAACCATAACACCAATTATAAACCAATATTAAGTTACTAAATGAAACTTTAACTAAGCAAAAAATGATACTAAACTAATTTTAATTTCCACTTTATTGCACCATCAAAAAAAGGCACAATTTAGCTAGTATATACTAGATTTATTTATAGCATTTGCTGAATAGCAATGTCTAGTTACATATCTTATGATAGATGGAAACATGTAGATAATGGTATATGACAATTCAATGACTGCATATCTCACCTCCAACAGAAGAACTAGGAATAGACATCAGGCCAACTGGTAACTGCTCTATTCCCTGTAAAGGATTCAGTGTTGGACATGTCACATTGTTACATTTACTTTAATTTGATCAATTAATACAACAAAAAGTACAACAGGAGCCAGAGGGGATAGATCTGAGAACTAGCCTGGGAATCAAACCCCAGATCTTATGATAATCTAAGAGCATCAGACGTCTGTGCGGAAGGTCATGGGTGGGAGCAATGGCCGGACCACTACTCTAAGTCTTAAAATATTTATTGAGAAGTTGCTGCCTTTGTCTCTCTGTCTACAAGTGGTAAGATCTTCATGTCCTCTCGGATAACGATGTAAAACTGGTGGCCCCATCTCTCTTGGCTTCATTCACTTCCCTTTATTAAGTGACGTTAAAGAACCCACACCACTGTTTGGAAAAAAAGGGAATTCCCTGTGTGTGGCCAGGCCATACAAATCCACGCTAACTACTAACCCTTCATGATGGTGAGCCGTGTGGCTGTAGAATATAAGTGAAATGTAAAGGCAATATGCCAACCACTTATTTTCAACATAACTGTGGGCAACAGAAATTATTAGTTACATACCTCTTCAAAAGGGTGCCCAGGAGATCTTTTTAAAAGCTGCAATTATAATGACAATAGCAGTACAGGTGAAAAGGTATGTAATGAAAAGAAAAAAAATTAAATGAAAAAAAGAAATTTAAGATCTTTTTTTAAAAACTGATGATACAAGTAGATGGGTTATTGTGATTACCATGTTTACATAATGGTTAAGTTCTGCTTGTCGTTGTTCTTGTTCTTGGAGTTTTCCTGAGATATCCTGACTCTGAGCTCTAACAAATGGAAAAAGTTAAAAACCACTTTCTGAGAGCAGGGTTTGTTTTAAGGACTACATACTAATATCTTCTTAGGTACTATTAATACCTTTGCTGGTCTTCAGGTGACAGCATTGTCGACATGTGACTTTCTTCAAGGTCCTGTTCAAGCAGAGTACCATTACTGCCACCAGATGATGTTATCTACAAATTATGCAAGTCAATGTATAAACCAATCCACAATCAATTATTGCTGCGAGCGAGCGAAGCGAGCGAAGCAGCAACACTAATCTTGACGGGCTTGCTGTTTACTCAATGACCGCGTGTGCACTGGGCTTTTTGTATTGCCGTTCTAAAACTCGATCAGTTTTCAACTTTCTAGCGGGCGATGATTTCCCATAAGCCATCTCTGCCCCATATCCCCCACGTGGTTGCAACTCGATGTTTTTGACAGAGGGATTTGAGAGTCGGTACGGTTCTGGCAGAGTTTTAAAATCCTTGCATTCGGGTAAGATTAAACACTACGAAAACCATAATGCAAATTTCTCTATTTACTAGAGGAAGTATTCATCAAGGTGATGGTCGTTTTAGTGCTGTTTCTACGGGGAGTCAATGTACTTTTATGAGTCTCTCGGCTTTGTTGTGTGCAAACTCGTGTTCTATTTTGCAATGGACCACTAAAACGGTCGATCATATCTTAGTACAAGGAGATGCAATGTATCTCAAAGCGTTTCACCAACAAACTATATCGGACATAGAGATACTGTCCCTTGACTATTTGCCAAATCGGGTCATTTGGCCAGCGATTACCACTGATCGAAATCAAATTTCAATTCTGTCAAATGAAGGTACCCAGCCATCGTGACAAACAAAAAAGGACGATAAAACGAAAACTTCGCCCAACAAACCGAGTCAATCGCCCATTGTGGCAAACAAACCACTAAAACAATAGAGAAGAAAACAACTGAGATCCTAGACTTGGATGTAATGAAGTTTACATACGATACACAACCAGAAAGTTATTGACATTTTGACTTTACAACTGTAGTTGTTTCATTGTCAAAATATTGTTCAGTGCATCCTGTTTTAACTCAATGCCGGCGTTGTAGATTCTTTACATAAAAAAATATATCAAAGAAATTGCTTCAATGCAAATGTTGGTGATACGTTTTACATTACTTAATTGACATTTTACCATTATATGTAGTCGTTCAATTTTTTGCAATTTTTGATTCTTCACATATCATAACATAACATACAAAGTAACTTTAATATAGACCTTGTTTATTGTTCCAATGTTACTATGACTGTTCACATTTTACATAATTATACTGTAGGATTTACAGCCAAGTTCGCTGTATTCTGACTCACAATTTCAAAAATTGGTTTCAATTGATTTTTGGGCTTTTCTGAACTGTCAATCACTTTGAAGTTGCGAAGCTTGCTGCAACACGTTGTTATTATTTCAAATAAACTACACCCCTAAACTTGATTAATGGCCCAGAACGGTCTAAATTCAAACAAACTTATGAAAAGGCCGGTCGCAATACAATGAATTTAGCTGTAACTAAAAATCTTACACTTTTTTTATCACATTTAATGCACAACTGTAGTGGCAGATTATCAACTTGTCAATTATGTCAAAAAAGTGTCCTGAATTTACTACCTCATGCAAAAACACAAAATTTTATCACATTTTATCACATTCATAAACATTTTGTTGCAATCTCTCATGATCTCTCTTGTTCAACTGTTTCAAATATGATAGTTTACATAAACTTTAACTCATTCAAATAAAATTTGATGACAAGTATTGTTATTACTGTTCAAATTATTGTATATATATTAAAAAGAACAAAGTTTTACAATTATCAGATGTGTACATTCATTCCAACATAGAGTATACTTATTGACTTTGCTTTCTATTGTCTAGCCTGCTATACTTTGTACAAATTGTACAAAATTGTGGCATTTCTATTACAGATACAATAAGTATACTCTTAGTACTACAGTATATCGTTTTTATCAATTATAGCTATTACACTATTTGCAAGCCATCCATCCCTTGACTCATTGGTGTACCTATATCATCTACATCTCTTAATAACAGCATTCACATTTGAATGTATCACATTACCAGACAAACCAAAATTTTAGCTTTGCAAAAACATCTCGCAGCATTTCATTTCCGATGGAAACTGCTAGTTATAAGTAATAATAGTACCTTTGATTGATATTCCATGTCTTGGTAGCCACTAGTCTCATTCAGTGGTCCTGTATCAGGTGACCCATGCAATCCACTGATAACACTATCAGTATCGTGATCATCGTGGATAGTCTTTAATGGCACAAAGTCCATACCAGATCTCATCATTTCATTATTCACATCACCAGTACTATAGCCAGTGAATGTACTAGTTTCTTGATAGCCTGTTGGGTATCCTATTGACATGGGTGCAGTTACTGATGAAGGTTGTGGTCCAATATAACTTAGTCTGGTGTCATTCTAGTGAAAGATGATAAAAATGATTAGTTAGCATTAATTATAACTTACAATTATTAGCTGATGATGACTAGCAAATCACTAGGAGTGTATTGTGTCAGTGTTTTGAATAAATGAAACATTTGTTTGATAATAACTACTCTCTCTTGCATACAGTCTCCAATAAAGGACAAACATCTGAAACAAATAGTTTTTTATTGATCTGGTTGTTATGACCACCATAACAGACTACTAGTACAGGGTTTTCAATAACATGCAGCTACCAGCGGTATAGGGTCACCTATTTTACCTCTTACCGCCGGCTACTTTGTGTCCTTCATAAAAAAAATATGATTGTAAATTTTGGGACACAGACGCCTATTTCATTTACTCAGACGCTTATTCAAAAAGATATTGAAAACTCTGCTAGTACACCTTTTTTCCATCAACACACTGCAATCAATACTTCCATCACTCGGTGCAATATCTGTGATCATTACCATATTATTACTATTATCAAACCAATGTGCTGTCATGCCACCATCCCCATCAATATTCTTATCATCAATATAATCTGCACACCACATCAATCACCATCATCATCATCATCATAACCACATCAATACCTGTTCAAACTGGCTCGGCTGATTGCTTGTTCTTGTAAATGCCCCCACTCTCTGTGAGGTATATCTGTTTGCAGTAGTCACATCTTCTGTATGCTTCATAGCACTCTGAGTTTTGTTTGTAAAGCTATACAGACTTGATGGTATCTCACTGGTTTGTTTTACAAGACCATTGGTTTGCTGGGTAGCATGGTAGTTTGTGACAGGAACATTGGATGATAAGCTTGATGGTGTTTGATATTTGTAGCTGTTAGAGTATGTAGTTGATGGATTGGAGAAGATAGATGATGTAGGTGAAGTGTGTTGTTGCCATTTTGATGTTAAACTTGACCCGTGTGGACTCACTCTAAAATCAACCTGCAGATTTGAAGAAAATCAATTGACTGATTAAAACATGCTTCTTACAATAAGCTTTGATTGAATGGCTGCTTTTGCAGGATCAAAAACAAATAACCATATAAGCATACAAAATACACACGGAGCACATGAATGTGGTTTCTTGCTGTGATCAGGAAGGTGGGGGGTTTGAGTCAAGATTAGGAGTCAATACCTTTTCAATCATTACGGTTTCTATTTCTTTCAGTTCAATTTGATTTGGTACTGACAATTCTATATACTAAATGATTCAATCAAACTGACTTTTACAAAATCAACATCAGTTTATGACATACAAAATGTTTATCTAAGGTTATATTTAACAACAGGTTTTATTGTGGATACCTGTCTACGACCCTTTTTTTAAAGTACAGATTAAAAAGGTCAAGTACAATAATTAATACATTCAAATGGTTATTATTATTCTAGACTAGTAGAATATAAGACAAAAAATGATATTGACTGTATCACATGAGGTGTTTTTCACACTACATACCTTTGCATCTGGCTTTGCTGTAGGAGACTTATTTGTAGCTAAAAGACGTAAAGCTTCATCGCAGTGAGCCTGCATCATTTGGTGCATGCGGATTGTTAAATTTTGCCTTGGAACAAATTAAAGTGGTTAACGTTTAACAGTTGGGAGAGCGTTGGCTGTTAACCAGGAGGCTGTGGGTATGAACCCTCAGTCAGACTATCACTCATGGTCTTTAAATAATCAATATTGTTTTTCAATAATATAATTGTTAGGCTTCATGGTGTCGATAAACTTTAAATGATTACCCATTAACAGTGGGAAGTAAACTTGACTTGCATCCTCAGTAGTTCTATTGAGGATGCAAGTCAAGACCATCCTCGTTGATAGGTCTACATTGATACATAGTAATTACTACTACTGACAAAAAAAACCCTCATACTTGTAAAACTGGATTACATAGTTACTATAAAGATCAAAGATTGTAAAGCACATTGAAACATTAGTGAAATGTGCTATATAAGCACTACATTACTTTTCCAGGTGGAGTTACGGGAATTTTAAATCAAAAGCTGCAATATCTTTAATTTGGACAATGAATGATATGACATGAAATTTCAGGAATATTACGTAGTGTGGCTAATTGTATTCATTTTCCTTTAACATTTTATAATATTTACCTCTGATTTTCAAGATGTTGTCTTTGATTTGAAAGGGATGCTATTCTATCCTGTGCCTCTGTCAATCTGAATTCATAAATGGAAATGAATAAATAACCATAATTATATATATTAATAACAATGCTAAATACAAATACTTCAAAAGATTTTACCTTTCCTCATATTCCAAAGAACTTGTTTTCATCTTGGCATCTTTCTTTTTGATTTCCTATGATAGATAAATATTAAATATTTTGACAATAAGTCACAATCATGATGGAAAACTGCTATTCTACTAAATAATAAATTGAGAGTATTTTAAATTGAAAGTACCATTATTATGCAAAATAATGTGTCATGCACGAAAAAAAAGAATTACAGACAAATCTATAAACCCAATAACATAAAATAAAACAATACTGCAATATTATAAATTAAAAAAAAACATTAACTAGTACCTCATGAAATTTTTCTAGTTGCTGATGCATTTCTTCTTTATGTTTAGAGTTTATCTCTTGTATCTATGAAAAAGGTCAACCTTTAGAAATATTTGACCTTTAAGAGGGGGAGGGGGGAGTTATCCTGTGCAACAGGCCCATGTATGATGCTTTTGAAGGTGTGCATCTGTGTCTACCCCCTGACAATGCTTGTTCTTTGGGGAGGAGGGAGGGAGGGGGGGGGAAGTTGTCCTGAGCCAGAGGCCCATGTATGATGCTTTTGAAGGTGTGCATCCGTGTCTACCCCCTGTCAATGCTTGTTCTTTAGGGGAGGGGGAGTCTTGACTCACAGGCCCATGTATGATGCTTTTGAAGTTGTGCATCCGTGTCTACCCCCTGTCAATGCTTGTTCTTTAGGGGAGAGGGGAGTTGCCCTGAGCCACAGGCCCATGTGTGATGCTTTAATTTGAAATTGAGCATCTGTGTCAACCCCCT
The DNA here is from genome assembly GCA_918843875.1 of Diadumene lineata. Classification (NCBI taxonomy): domain Eukaryota; kingdom Metazoa; phylum Cnidaria; class Anthozoa; order Actiniaria; family Diadumenidae; genus Diadumene; species Diadumene lineata. The sequence goes on along the minus strand of OU974069.1, from coordinate 13,629,064 downwards.
GCCAATTGCTTGTTCTTTCATGGACAGTTAAAGCTACTACAATCTACACTTAACATAAAGTGACCTTTTGCTGTGCTGTACCATTCCTATTTAAACTAATAAGGTATTCATGCTTACTTAATGTCTCTGACCACAACTTATAATAACTGTTACAATGGATTATGTTGAAACTTTTGAAGATAGACAATATTTCAGGTAATCATAAGTGAAGTCGAGAGCAAAAAGATAACAGCAGTCTTTAAATATATAATAACTCACTTACCTGGCGGCGATGAGATTCCCTCATCTCCGATTCTGAATTTCTCATATGTTGATGGAGTTCTTCAAGCCTTTCATTCATCTAATATAAAATTAAATACAAATTGATGTTTTTGTAGTCTATCTTAGTTATTTAGCATTTCTACTAATTGAGGAGACTTTCTCTTACACTCACTAACCCTACATTCCTTATTTTACACACATCTTTGCACACAGTTGATTTTTACAGTCAAAGCATTGAAAATGACCTTGCTACTGTACTACATGATGAGTAGGAGTTATATTAATCTCTTGGATTTGGTTATGAGATGATTGTGAAATGCTTATATTTAATAACTCAATAATTGTTAGTTATTCTACTAATTGCATTATCCCATTTTCCAAATCCTTACCTGTTTTTCCAATTCAGCTTGTCTTTCTGTTTCTTCCTTAGCCTTACTTGCTTCGTGTCGTGCTTGCATCAAACTCATTTCCATTTTCAAACTTTCCTACAAATGGAAAAAGAAAATCATTGCTTAACACCATTCCATTGCAGGCTTTCACACTGTGAGTGCCTCAGACATGTTATCCTGTGTCAAAAAAAAAAAAAAATAAATAAATAAATAAATAAAAATAAAAATAAAAGCACAAAAGCTTGATGTTGAATAGATTTCAAGAATATAGTATACTAAAGTAGTAAGTTATAGTTCTGTAGCAGTCTATAGAATCGTTTTCCACCAAAACTATTAGATCATTAATTTTACTGTCCTGTAGTAGTATAAAGTGCATCACAGTTGTACCTTTTCTCTAGTTGTTGTGTCTAGTTCTATTTCAATCCTTTGTACTTGTTTCTGTAAGGAAACCATGTTATCTTTGGATTCCTAAAACAAAAAGTTGCAGCATAATGCTTATAGTATGTGTAGAACCATGTGGCTTTTACAAACTGGGAGTCAGAGTGTATGGACATTCCACCCATGCATACCCTAAGAAAACCTTTGAGTAAGTACATAATATAATTATTATATCATAATATAATTATTAAATATCTTTAACAAAGCATACGGTATGTACAAGAGAATCTTCAGAAAAGTTGAATTTTAAAGTACAGATTAGAAACATTGCAGTCTGAGAATGTGTAATATAACAATAATTAAAAATTGTTTCATTATTTTGCTAGTTTTCACTCTCCATGATTCATAGTCTGTGTTGGTTATTATCATTAACCGCTTTTTGGAAAAAGAACTTGTTTATGTGGTACCTGGTAAAACTTCCTTTCTTCTTCTAACTTTTTCTAAAAAAAAAAAGGAAAAACCGCCTGAGCTTGTATTAATCAAGATAGCATTGAAATGCATGAGCAAACAAGTGATAGAATGAATGACACAATGACAAAATTTGTAAATGAGAAAGTGAATGAATGAGTGAATGAATGAATGAGTGAATGAGTTAATGGGTGTACCTTAGGGACGGGCCATTAGATATTTGAGGGAGGGGGGGGGGGGGGGGATTGGGCAATTTTTTTGGATGATATTTTTTTCCCATGTGATGGTTGTACAGGATATTTGCTTCCAGTCTACATGATATTTTTTATTGGTACATCTGCTGTGCACAATTTTTTTCTCTGTTTCAGGCTTTGCTCCATATTTTTTTTGGTATTTGCCTCCCCCCTCCCCTCAAATATCTTATGGTCAGTCCCTTAGGTGAATGAAATAATATCATTTCATGAGATGACACAATGAGTCACTGTCTTACAAGTCAAGTACCTTTTCTGTTGTGAGGGAACTAGAAAATTCCTCTCTAATCTTCTTCAAATCTGCACGCATGTTCAAATTCTTCTCAGAAAGCTGACATCATAAAAATTACATTATATTTAGTATTATAATTATTTAGCAATTTTCATTGTCAACAATTCACTTTGACCACCACTCAGTAACTTACAATGCCAATATTCTCACCTCTTCAATTTGTCTTTGAGCCTCCATGTATTTCTGTTGTATTTGTTCTTTTTCTTTAACAAGAGCCAGCTTCTCTTCATCTGTAGTTTTTCCTCTTTCTTTTTCCTTGGCTAATACCTGTAGTAGCTCCTCTCTTTGTTTGACTTGCTTCTCAATCTATTAACAATCAAGAGATATTAGATATTGCAATGAACTATTGGTGGGTAGTATCTGTACCCTATTGTTCAAAGCACTGGTTTTCCACAGCCTTGACTATACTTGACAATGGGTGGGGATAATCAATGTATCTTTAAGGAGTCAAACTTAGGGATCGGTATCTTATGGGGGTGTCTAAAGGGGTTTTGGACTAATTTGCCCCTTACCACTTCTTGCTTTTGTCTTTCAGCTTCAGCAGCCTTTTCCTGCTCTTTTGTAAATGCTTCAACAGCCTTCTCTAGTTCTCTCTCAAACTGAAGCAACATCTGAAAAACACAGGAAGTGGTCAAATGTCAGTAATGTTATAGGGTAAACTCCATATGGTTGGGAAACAATACCAAAATGAAATATTGTTTTGTAACTATAATTTCTAACAAAACAATAATTATAATAATAAATGCCATAATAAAGCATTGTAAAAGTTGTAACTGTGCACCACATTTTTGCACTTAAACAAAAACAACTCTATTTGAAAAGAAATTGGATCCGAAGCATTTTTCATTTAAATCATTCTACAGATGTGCAGTGAGGGCTTTAGGCGAACCAGAAAGAACAAAAAAGACTTAGAGAAGGATACATTTCGTATGATGAGTTAAAGTAGGCTTGATGGTAAAAATATTAGGAAAATGGAAGCAATTGGAAAGAGGAAAACATTTAGTAGATTATGTAGCAATGCCAGACAATAAAGAAATATGTGATCTGCATTATGGAGTCATTTTACTATGACTACTAACCATCATTCTTCATGAATTCTCTTTCATATTCAAATTTTTAATCTCTTTGGAGATTAACAGAACCACATGTAGTTATAATTATTGTGCAACAAAAGAAAGTAAACAAAGAATTCTGGTAGTTGTAGTATGTGATGCCATAATGCAAATCGGCTATTGGTACCTCTTGTTGTTTCTGGTGTGACTGTTCCTGTACTTCTCTCTCTTGTTTCAGCGTATTGATTACTATCAGTTTCTCATTCTCATGTCTTTTCCATCCTTCAACAACTTTAGCAAGGGTCTAGTGTAGTAACGTTCACTATCATTAGTTACTTTTACTGTGACACACTTTTTTTTTCTTGTTCTTATTTACATTTTGGCCAAGCAGGGCTGTCCAGCAGAAAAATAGTGTGGTCCAGTTTCCCTTATTTGCTTGGTCAGGTCTCAAAGGAGGCCCAAAGCAGATAAAGGAAGTCAAAAGGAATTTGATGAAAGTTGATATTCATTCCAGTTAAATATAATTATAATGGACAGTACAAAATCAGGTCCACCATCTTTAGGGGAGCGAGGTGCGGGATTGCAGTACACTGGTACTGGAGATTTCTTAAGAAAACGATGCACCAGTTGGCTAAGTTATATTCATTTGCATGAAGTTTTTCTGCAATAGCGCACCTTGGTGATCTAGGTGAGGGAAAGAGGAGGACTGGTGCAGTCTATATTCATTTGGTATGATCAGGCGATTTTTAGGGGATCAAAGTCATCAATTTAGCAATATTTTAGGGAGTTACAAATTTTGCAAGGGAATTGATCAATTATTAGAGTCAGAACTGTTAGTAACTTTGGTTTGTATTTTTTAATAATATAAGGATTTTTATTTCTAATATATTTAGCACAATCTTTACACTGCATTGCAGTTGTTATAGACTAATAGACCTACGCCTATAAGTATGCAAATACACAATACACAGTCAGGTCATTTTAGAGTCTCTCTCTAAACAGTAGTAGTTCAAGACTTAGACTATTATAGTACCTTGTCAAGTTGCTCTATCATAACATCCTTCTTTCGTTCTGATGACGTAACAACAGCTAACTGTTGCTGGAGCTCCAGCATCTTCATAGAATATATAAAAAATTAATGTGAAATATTCTTAGATTCAGTAAGTAATAGCCGATGTGCATGCAAAGACTTCAGGTTCTTGTAATTTGGGGGTAGATGTTAGTTGACAGTTCTATTAAACAATAGGTTCTCTATAAAGATCTACACTTTTGTTGATTATTAGAATATTTGCAATATCTATAAATATGGGTACTGAATTGTAACAATTTAGGTTCCAGATCCCAGGCTCAATATTGAGCCAGACCAGTACAGTTGTGCTAATGCCATTCATGTTACCTTTGCATGCAATTCTTGAATCTGTTGCTCACAGTGCTGATTAAAGAGAAAGAAAGATTCTATCAATCATATTGATCATTGTGACATTCATTCAATAAGAAAATGTTTTGATGGGTGGTGTCCATGCTTAGATGCAAACGTCTGAGTGTATAATCAGGTTCTAATCTGACTAGCACATTCAAATCATAATACAATATTCTTCCCATTATCACTGGTACTATCATCACCATGTCTCTCAAAATCTCTCATTTTAAGTCAATCACCTTTCTTCTGAACTTCTCTCTATCCAGTTGCTCTCTTAGTTGGCCATTCTCTGACATCAGGCTTCTATTTGCTGCTATAGTAGATTTGTCAGCAGATTGATGATGATGATGGCCATTCATGGCACTGTCATCATGCTGTCTACTACCAGTAGTCAGTGCTGAACTATGGAGGGTGTGGTCCATGCTACTGGCATTGGTCTGGTTATCTGTAAAGTAACCCTGAGAAATACAATACAATCAATCGATCAATCCATCCATCCATCCATCAATCAATCAATCCATCCATCCATCCATCCATCAATCAATCAATTAATCACTCAATCAATCCATCAATCAATCAGTCAGTCAGTAAACTTATCAATCAATTAATCAGTCAATCAATCAAATGTATTAATTATTCAATCAATCAATTAATCATTGATCAATCATGCAATCGATGAACAATATTTATTCATCAATAATTAATCTGACTATCAACTGATCAACCACCAAACCAATCAATAATCTAAACCAATCAATAGACTCCTTGCAGTTCATTGGAAAGCCATTCAACCTGAAGGACAAAACAATGCAGAGGAAAGATCTTTTGTTGTCCTCCAGATGGGACTGCTTTGATGCATCAGCCAATTATTTAATCAACTAGTAAGCAGTAATCATTAGTTGGCCAGCAAATCAATCATTGAATAATTTGATTACTCAGTCAATTAATCAATACATCAACCAGATAACATGTTGATCATGACTTCAGTTCATTCATTTCCGTTCATTCTGGATAAAGTTATCCACCCTATAGAAGTTTTTTATAATTTTTCCACTGGATAGGGCTTTATCAGGTGGAGAGATTTGTGTTATTCAGGCTTCTTGCAACTGGCCTCGGATAAATATAATTTATGCTGCACAAGTAAGGTCACAATAATTACATATAGTGAGTCATTTTTAAAAGACAATACTCCTTTTGTTTCTATTTTATTGTGATCTCACTTGTGAGCATAAATTATATTAAACAGGGCATAACCCAAATACTCACCCTAATCTCCTCCATCGGGGAAGAGTTTGGTAACAGCTTCTGCAAGAATGCAGCAGTATCTACACTAGAAGCTGAAGTGTTTGCCATATCGCCAGGTTTCTCTTCTTCTACTGTAGCAGAGTAAGAGGTTTCATCATCACCATTTTCAATGTTAAATCCTTTCATTGATTTCATCATGTTATGCAAGTGATTTCTGACATTCTCCATTTCTTGAATGTCAACACTTGTGATAGCGCTAATGTTTCCATTATCTGTCATATCTAGGTTGATCTGATAAAAAATGAAATGAGACTCAGGTAAAAAAGTCTAATCATATATTAATACCTGTAAATAAACAGTGGCCATGCATACTATCAAAGGTCCTCTTATGCTTATTCTTAAACATCCTATTTTATCTTAACCTTCCTAGCCTATTGGGTCTCATTCTGTACTGTTCTTATCCTATTATCTCCTGTTTTTTTAACTGGCGTCGCTTGAGTGCGGCTGCTTAATTTAAAAGCTCCGCAAAATTTTCTTGAATTTACCGTTACAGAAGGCTATTATCAATCAAATTCCGTCAACTACTACTGTTTAATTACTACACTAAGGGAATTATGATTCGCTATTCGAGAAATTTTCTACTCTCTCGCTGTATGGCTTGGAAGCAATCTGTTGACGTTTTTCAAACTTCCCGCCATTATAATATCTTAAACCACAATCACAAAGCACCTCTGGATTATTCAACCTGGCTCTCTCTTAAATCACTTGGTCTGCTGCGCCGTCGACGAGGCTGTCATGGGGGAAGGTCTACCAGCAAAACCATCAAATCATTTTCCATAAAATCTTGCATTACAGATCAAGAATCGCAAAAAGGCAATGTTATTTCTACACAAATCACGGTTGATCGCCCTCAGTCAAGATTAGCATATAACTACCACCGTGCTCCCAACCGTGTAAATTCTACTCGTGAAAGGACTTTGATTAATATTAAAACTAATCAATGTAAAGATCTTCAATCTCACAATGTCAACTCTAACTTTGGTTTATGGAATGCGCGATCTATGTCTAAAAAGGCTTCTACTATCTGCGACACAATGCTGTCTAAGAAAATCGATATTATGATTATAACCGAAACATGGCTTAAAGACGATATTCGCGCTTCACCGATTATAGCCGACATAACCAACTCTTTGCCGGACCACAACTTTTTCCATCAATCAAGATCAACAAGAGGCGGTGGCGTTTGTATTATTTTGAGGAAAGGTTACTTTGTTAAACAGAACCCGAACTGTACTTTCAACTCTTTTGAGCATTTAGATTTTCAAGTGGAATCAGGCTCTTCGCATTTTCGTATTATTGCTGTTTACCGCCCTCCTCCATCTAAGAAGAACAACCTCTCTGTTACACAATTCCTCGAAGAGTTTTCGTCATTGCTTGAAACCGTTGTTCTACAATCTGATAATCTTGTTATAGCTGGAGATTTTAATTTTCACCTTGATGCTGTTACAAGTAATCCTGACGCCGCTGCTTTTGCTGAGTTATTGACATCTTTTGGCCTTACTCAACATGTGCAAGAACCTACTCATAACCGTGGCCATTTACTTGATTTAGTTATCACCAAGTCTTCTGGAAGACTCAACGTTAATCCATTTGTTACTTTTGAACTACCATCTGATCATGCCTTGATCACTTGTTCAGTCACCCTACCAAGGCCTCGCCCAACACGAGTTTTGGTAAATCAGCGCAACCTACGCACTATTAAACTCGAGGATTTCAAGAATTCAATAAATTCTTCCTCCTTGGTTGTTAAACCGTCTGATGACCTACTAACACTAACAATGCAGTACAACACAGTCTTGAAGGAACTTCTTGATCATTTTGCACCTCAACGTGTACGTTACGTTACTCTACGACCGCATGCTCCTTGGTTTAATGATTCAATGAGAAAAGCTAAGGTAACCAGGCGCAGCCTGGAGCGAAAGTGGCGCTCGACTCGTCTTGAAATTGATCGTCAGATATATCGTGACTACTGTCTAACTTACCAACAGTTACTTACAGAAGCAAAGTCCTTGCACCACAACAACAAGCTAAAAGGTCTTGACCAGAAATCTCTGTTTAAAGAAGTTGATAGATTAGTTCATGGAAAAAACGTCAAGACTTTGCCATCCAACATCAACAAAGCTGATCTACCTTCTGCTTTCGGTGACTTCTTCAAGAACAAAGTTGACCATCTTCGATCTACTACCGCATCTCACACTGGTAGCCCTTTCTGTTATCCTGAACCTATCTGCCCAGTGCATCTAACTGAATTCAACTTGATTGAGCCTGGTGAGATATCTTCCATTGTGATGAACTCTGCAACTAAATCTTGCAGTTTAGACCCTATACCAACTGTACTTTTAAAGGAATGCATCGATGTTCTTCTTCCGCTCATTACAAATATTATCAATCGTTCCTTGGCATCTGGACAAGTTCCTGACAGTTTTAAGGCAGCTGTTGTCATGCCTTTGATAAAGAAGACCAACCTTGATACAGATAACCTAAGCAATTACAGGCCGATTTCTAACCTGCCATTCCTATCCAAAGTTCTTGAGCGTGCTGTTCTACCTCAGCTGCTTTCCTTTCTACAACTACATGAACTGTTTCCTATGTTTCAATCTGCATATCGTCCAGGTTATAGTACTGAAACTGCATTGCTTCGGGTGCAGAACGATCTTTTACGCACTGTTGACGAAGGTAATGAAGCATTTTTGATCTTCTTGGACTTTTCGGCTGCGTTCGACACTATAGATCATGGTATACTCCTTCAGCGTCTCTCAAGCAGGTTTGGTTTCAAGGGCACTGTTATTTCGTGGCTACAATCCTATCTTGCTAATCGGACACAGTGTATAAGCGTTGACAACCTTTTATCGTCCTCTTACACTTTGGACTCTGGAGTCCCTCAGGGATCCGTGCTGGGACCAGTTCTCTTCTGCTTATACATTTCACCGCTTGAAGACATCTTTACAACGCACGGCCTAGCGGCAATGACGTACGCTGACGACACGCAACTCTACGCCATAATACCTAAACATCAACCGGAAACAGCTCGATCAGCTATTGAGAATTGTATGAAGGACATCAAGGCCTGGTGTGGAATTAACAAGTTAGTACTAAATGATGACAAGACCGAAGTAATGCATATACATTCCAAGTTTTCCCGTTCTCCTTCTAGTGGTCCAGGAATCACGATTGGCGAGTCAACAATAGCACCTAAGTCTGAGATTCGCAACCTGGGAGTAATTTTCAACAAACATCTCTGTGCTAAAAGTCAAATTAACAATTGCTGCAGAGCTTCTTTCATGGCATTAAGCAACATTAGCAAAATTCGTAAATACCTAAGTCAGCAACAAGCTGAGAAGTTGGTCCATGCATTCGTGACCACCCGAATCGATCACTGCAACAGCTTACTCTACGGTACACCTCTTCACGATCTCGAAAAACTTCAAAGAGTGCTGAATGCTGCTGCCAGAGTTGTCAAAAGACCAAAGCCCGATGAAAGCACCCAGGACATCTTACGCAGTTTGCATTGGCTACCAATTACAGAGCGCATTACATACAAGATATTACTACTCACGTACAAGGCTCGTAATGGTCTCGCTCCAACCTACCTTGCATCTATTCTGAATGAATACAGTACCTCTCGATGTTTAAGATCATCCAACAAAGGCTTTCTGGCTGTACCTAAGTCACGCTCAAAAAACTACGGTGATCGAGCATTCTCGATAGCGGCCCCTAGACTATGGAACTCTCTTCCAACAGAAATCAAACAATCTGCATCTACTGACGCTTTTAAATCTAAGTTAAAGACATTTCTGTTCACAAAATCTTACAATAAGTAGACACTATTCAGTTTCAAAATCTTTCATTCGATTTATTTTTATTATTATATATCATACTACTATAAATATATTTATATATTTTTTTATTTTTCTATCAAACCTAAGTACAAGCACATTTACCTAAGTACATTTTACTGAAAACTTTATAATTTTTTCTATACCTTTTTATATATATATATATTGTACATAGTTGTTTTTTCACATTGTAAAAAGCATTGAGACTAATGTAATTATGCGTTTTTAAGAATTAAATTATTATTATTATTATTTTTGTATCACATCCTATTGCATTCTGTTGTATACTATTTACAATAGCATCGTATTACATCCTGTCCTATCTAATCCTATCCTAACCTATCCTATCCTATCCTATCCTATCCTATCCTATCCTATCCTATCCTATCCTATCCTATCTATCCTATCTATCCTATCCTATCCTATCCTATCTTATCCTATCCTATCTATCCTATCCTATCCTATCCTATCTAATCCTATCCTACTCTCTCTCATACTATCTTATTGTGCTCTGTCCTGTCTTCTGCTATCTTCTACTATCCTATACTATCCTATTCTATCCTATCCTGTCCTATCCTATCCTGTCCTATCTCATCCTATCCTATTCTATCTCATATAATATGCATCATATTTTGTCCTATGTCTATCCTCTTGTCATCACTTATACCTTGGGTTGTTCATTTGGTATGCTATTCCCTGTAGTATGATGCGACATTCGGCTTGTTGGTGGTGATACATCTGGTGTAACAGGGTTAAACACCCTATGTTTTTGGTGTGATGTATTGTTACTTGAATTGGACATCCTATTGCTAATCCATTGGAAGAAAGTCTAAATAGTCTGCAAAAGTCATCAAATGATCTCACAAAACTGTTGTAATCTTTTTTATTATATTGGTATAGTCAATTTTAAATACACAACCAAAAATTATAGAAGAGACATTATAATCTGTCAGCTAGTCGATGTTATACATCAGAAAACCAAAAGTCTTATGTACTTTTTACGCAACATGAGAATAATTAATTCACTGAACAATTAAAAATTAAGTAATGACCACACACAAACTAGTATACAGCATGTTTCACGATAATGATAATTAATCATAATTAAGTTTATCATCCAATTAATAATTTACAATCAATGTACAGTAATTACAAAATAAAACTGCAAGTCAGTGCTACTCAGCAATAAATGCAGTTCATGGAAATCGTTCATTTATTTTATATTTTATTCATGCATCGCAGGAGTAGATAATCTGAGCTAATGGCATGGGATGCCTGTGAACTGCCCCACATATTCCACAAGACACAAAGGTCATTATTATGCATCAAAGAGCTAAGGACATAAATCACACACAAAACAAAACAAAACAAAACAAAAATACTAAGATATTTACAAACAAATGAAAACAAAGTTCAGAAATGATCATTTCTAAAATTGATTCGAGTTATTGCCGCACTGTCACACAATTTCATCCTCAAAATTACAATTTCATAGCTTAATAACTTCGACATTTATCAACAGCTTTTCTTTCTTTTTCAGTATAGTTATTATATTCATTAAAATAGCTTATTTCGAAGGTTAGTTTTGATGATTTATGCTTAGGTTAGAATCTAAAGTCAACACAAACGACCATTCTGATAAATTTAGTTCTGTCATCATGCATGAAAGCGTGGTTTCACATAAACAAATCTCGACCAAAATATTGCTTTTGTTACCTTAAATCATTCTTACCTTACTCATAAACTATACTTGTGCATGTGTAGAGAAATCGGTGCAATTTTGTTGCATTCAAATGGATAAAAGATAAAGAACAAACATCATGACCGTTGACGAAGTTGTAAGAAATTGTTGTGCTACTATGGGAAACCGCTGAAAATAATTTTCTGTCATAAATGGCAATTACTTAGGGGAGAGGGGTTGTTTATCCGAAACTCTTTCACTCTTTGATTACAATTATGACCCACTAAAATCATAAAAAAAATATGCAAAGCTCAATATAAGAAGCGTTTGAGTTTTTGGAAGTAAAAATATTTTATTTTTTAAAAGTTAAAGATTATTTTTTGGGAGCACAGTAAATTATTCTTTCCTCCACCCCCTTGGTCATCTTTTGTTTTGGTATTTGTGGCGGGAGAAATGGCCTGAAAGCCAAAGGTTTTGTTTGATCCCTGACATTTCTCCATTTTATGCCAAAATTTCTACGTTTTGAAGATGGCTGATGCTGAAAACAATAACCAACCTAAAGATGAAAGCGAACAGTTTGAAAAATTTGCCATCAATGAATACGAAACGCAGTTTTTTGGGTTTACACCAAAGTCTTTCTTAGATGGAGGTAAAGGGAGCTACCCATGAGTTGGAACACTGTTGTCTGCATTTTTGCGCTGATTTATTGAATTTTTCTCCATAGTTTACAATGCTATAAGCGACTATGTTAGTGAATGCTTTGGAGAATTAGAGAAACAGCTTGCTAGCGAGGTAGGTTCAACAAAATAGTAAAAACTTTGTTGATAATTTTGAACTTTTTATGAAGCTTTTTAAAAATTGGTTTCGTATTTAATTTCTGAATAATTGGTAGGTCATTATATTACGCATGTTTAATTTTTTAAATAATTTTTCAGCCTTCCTTTACACAAAACTGCACTCCAGAACAAATTCACCAGGTAAATTGACAGCTGTCAATCATACTTGACAACAACTGTGACTAAACAAATTTTTAATGTCCTTTGCAATGTTTGCTATCGTTCCTAAAATACAGTAATTTTTTTATTATTTAGAAATGTGATGCGATGCTAACAAGATTTTACAAAAGTGTAGATAATTCCTTCGATCGTCTTGAGGTAAAAACAATTTTTTTCGTTATAACTATCTTTTGTATATATTGATGGTTGTACTAAGGTTATTTTACTCCCATCTAGATCTATCTACTAACAAAAGTATTTGAAATTCCTCCATATGTATTGTTACCTGAAGATAAGGTAATTTTATTATTGTAATATTTGATATTACTTATATATTAATTTATATATTTCAGTACTCTAAATCACCTGCCAAAGTTTTGTTTTTTGATACTCGGACCAAATTTTGACCTGCCATTTTATATATTTTTTTGGCTTTCCAATTTTTTGGGCTGTCAGATAATTTAACGTGGCCTTTTATTTAGCTACTTGCAAGCTGCGACTTCAAGCCCTGTATTATAAATTGTTGATTTTGTTAAGGAGGCTCCATATAGTTATGGGGCGTCTAGGATCTTAGAGGTTTATTAAAAATCTACTGCCCACAAAGCGCATGGACGGACTATATTTCAAAGACTTTGAGTCAAAGATTTAGTTTTTGCACAAATGATCACGTGACCGGTCACCATAGCAACGCTATGGCTGTCATAATAAAGCTCATTTTTAACGTAGAAAAAATAAAAACTCCAGTTTTAAGCGGTAAATGTTTTTGAAAACATTGTATATGGATTGCAGTAGGATGACCTAGTATATATTACCGTGACAAAAAAATCCCAACTGTAGAACCTCAGAAATAACGGAATAAAGGTTTTTCCTAAATTAAAAAAAATCTGCAGTTGGAAAATCTTTGAAAATTTGCAAACTACTGTATTATACCACTAAAATAATATTCTGAAAATTTCAAAAAAATTTACCGCTCAGTTTTTGAGTTTTTTAATTTTTTTAAAAGCGCGCGTTGTATATTTTCATGACGTCATCAAAATAAATATTCTTCAAGTTTGAGGGGTGCGCATGTGCGTGGTCATGCACGAGCGCGCGCTCTGAAATTATATGGAGCCACCTTAAACTAAAAATGTAATGAATTTTTGGGTGCAATTTTATGAGTTACATTGATTCTGTTAACCTATCCCAATGACATGCAAGTGACAAAGAATGCTCTTACAGAGAGAGGACTGGGATGGATATATGGAATCAGTCTATTTTAATTTTTGCTCAACAGATACATGAAGGACATAATTACACAAAGGATGAGGAGGATAAAATAGACAAGGAAATACTTGAACTAGAAAAGAAAGTAAAAGCAGTAAGTATAAAGTTAACATGCTATGATGGCTGCATTTGTCAAAAGACAGTGTTTATTACATGACCTCTATCAGCCTCATGGGTACACCCACTTATAGTGGAAACTACAGCCACAACAACTTTTTCTTACATGCACCCTTTCAGCAAATCAATCAATAGAAATTAATTTTTAGTTTAGATTTTTTGTGCACCATATAAAATTAAGTGTATGTTGTTCTTTATTTTGGTCACTAATTATTCAAATTGAGGGTTTTCTAAGGGATGGGCCATTAGATGTTTGATGTAGATGTAGTTCGGCAAATATTTAAAAAAATCAAGCAAAGCCTTCATCAGAGAAAAAACAAAATGTGCAGGGCAGATGTGCCAAAAAATATCATGCAGGGAAGATAAAAATATCCAGCATAACCATCAAATGGGAAAAATAAATATCCTGCAAATATCTAATGGTCCATCCCTTAAGGGGTTTGAAACTATGCTTTGAAAGCTCAAAAAATAAAAACCTGAAAAGTCCCAGTTCAAGGGTTTGCACTGTAAAAACGTTTGGAATAAAATAATATAATGACAACACCAGTGCTGCACTGCTTGTAAATTTCAAATGGCTGTTAGGCATTTTCACATGAGTTCAAAATTCTGCTACAGATTAGGCTATATGTGTTTTCACATGCCTTCAAATGATGTCAGTAGGAATATTCATATTTTCTCTGTGAGAATTTTTTTTTTCACTTTTTTTGTCGTAAATGTTGTGACCTATTCTTCTTAACTGACAGAAACTGAACAGAGAATATTTGGTTCACAGTTTATTAATTTGAAAAGAACTTGCTGCACAACCCTTTCACTGTGACATCACCTCAAACAATACATTTTTTCTTCTATATTCCTTCCTATCAGTCAAGCAGTTATGTATTACACTCTCAAACTCAAAATTGTTCATGTTGATCAAACGATTGTTTTTGCGTCATTCTCCCAGGCCAAGTATGTCAACACAGCTCTGAAGCAGGAAATTAAAGAACTTGACATGGTAGAATCAAAGGTATCCTTATTAAATACTATTATTTTTTCATTTTCGTATGAGTGGGAAACAGTACAGTTACGATACTGCTAAGACACCATAGATAATTTCAAATGTTTCCGGAGAAACTATGGCTATGATGCGATACAGTACTGTTTCCCGCTCATACGAAAACGACTCCATGTCATACATATCTACTATACAATCTTCTTTTACCCCACCCCCTCAAGTCTCCCTAAGTGCTTATCCTGTAACGTTTTAAATCTATACTTTTGAAAAAAGGTTGTGTGTCAGTGCTTAGCCAATCAAACTTAAGACTTTATACCATAAAATGATGTGTTCTGGTTGGATAAGCTTTGATATCTGTCGCACAATCTTTTTTAAAAGTATAGATATAAATGGTAGAATATATGTTTATTATTTTGACTTATACAGTTAAGGCCGATTTACACGGTATGATTTGTCGCATGCGATTTGTAGTATACGACTAGTCGTGAGGTTCAAAATGTTCTAAAACTAGTCGTAGGACATTCTAAAACACGTTTTAGAGCGCAAGCGGCTAGTTTTAGAAGTTACGACTAGTCGTATACTACAAATCGCATGCGACAAATCGCACCGTGTAAATCGGGCTTTACAGTAACATTGTTCATGCTTACAGCTCAAAGACAAGCTTCATCCTTTGATTACTTTTCAGGTTGCAGAGTGCAGTACATACTTGGATAGATTAGATAAGATTTGTCATTCAGGGCTTGGTAGGTTAATCTTCAAAACAGTAATTTTGATCAGTTTGTGGGAGAATGGTATCTCAGATTTGGTTATATCTGATATTTACTGCAAAATCTAATTGCAGTAAATAACACAATAGGTCATCTAGATTTTACCATCAAATTTTACCATATGCAAGAAGTAAGGGTGGCAGTAAGTGCACAGCCATCTGTGTGAGAGGACACAAGTTCGATTCACAGTGGTTTCACATCTTTTGAATACTTTCTTTTTTGTGCAGCCCTTAGTAGTTTTAAATACCTGTAAAAAAAGGAGCGTTGATGGAAAGCTGAGGGGGAAAGTGCTCACCGTCGGCTTCCTGGGAGACCAGCTTCAAGCTAATATAAATGTAGTTGCTTTTCCTTTAAATTGTCTGAATGGACAACTTTTGCCAACCGTATGTCTACAAATCTCAAAATAAGTTACTATCACTGCATTTCTAATGCATGTTGCATTATTTGCTGCAGGTCTCAAAGAATCAATCAAGTTTAACTATGAAAAGGCTATGAAAATACACGACTTGATAAATGAAGGCGGCACTTTGTTTCCAACTGAGGTAACTTTTAAAGATAATTCCAAGCACCTCTTACACATTACAAATTGGTTGGTAACTTGACTTACTTGTTCTACTTACTCACAGAAACATAAAGCTGACAGCACAAGTGCAAGTGCAAGAAAGAAAATTAAGATAGGATAAACAACTCTAAAACATTACTATAATTTTGTACATAAAACACTATGCTGCACATCAGTTTGTATGCATAAATAACTTTATTTGTAGCATTGTTAGTCATTCTCAACTGTAGTTTACATTTTGTATTTATAATTAGTAAATGAAGTATATTTTACACTCCTTTTTTTGTAATAATTCTAGTACATCAAGACACTCTTTCCTTTGATTTGATATCATTATTTGCCTTTGCTTTGCCTTTCAAACAAATTGTTTATTTCAGGCCTGCCATACAATGATTATGATTACTGCTATAAATAAACCTAAGGATAAACAGCTCTTGTTTCACATATATTGCATGTCTGTTAGCATCCGCCCCATGTTAGTCTTTGCACATGGTCTGTTTTTCTGTTGGTTGACTTAACAAAACCCAGAAACTGTAACACTGAAACAGCTTGGATGAATCGTGCCCTGTATAAATGTCAAGGAAAATCCTTTTTTCCACTTGTTAGAAGAATGCTAATGTTTTCCATTGTTCCTTCCCAGTGGTAATAGAGTCATTTTTTCATAGGGTTGGGGATGGATGTTCAGGGTTAAAGTATAATTATCAGAACCATAGTGTGTGTACTATATTCATGTGAAAAAAAAAAGAAAAAACAGCTCTACAGTGAAACCCCGCTATACCGGACCCTCAATATATGGAAATTCGCTTTAAACCAAACAACATTTTTATGGTCCAGAATTTAACTTTTTCCAATATCTCTTGTAAACCGGAACCCGCTCCAAACCGGACATTTTCTTTGGTCCAATACTGTCCGGAATAGAGGGGTTCCACTGTATAATGAGAGAGTAATCACTAGAGGCTAAGGATACTGTAGTTCTTCATTGGATTTCTTGTTTTTCTTGGAGTTTTTCTTGGAGTTGACAGCATTAGGGTCTAAAACCATACTGAAAGCCTGAAATAATATTGAAATTATTATAACATTGCTAGATGTCAGTGAATTGTGACTTATCCTGTCTCATCTAAAGAACAGCATATGTATGTCCATAAGAGATGAGACTGCTTGTCCTTCATTTTCGAGTCTATCCAGATTGTTCAAAGAGATCAACACTTAACTTTAAAAATTCAACATGGCCAAGTTTCATGTGTTGTAAATATAGAAAGTTTGATTACAACTTTACCTGTAGCCAGTCATACAAATTAATGAGTCGTCCACATTCTAAATGCAGTTTATATGCTATTGATACGTCTGGTAGAGAGTCTTGAATTGCACCTGGCTCTATTTCACAACATTCACACTGAAAACAAGACATGACATTGAATCACAAAAAAAACATTATGTGTAATCATGGTTAATGATGTTCAAAGTAATGAACAGATACACAAGAGACCACATAGAGGAAAATATCACGTTTGGATCCTCACGGTTGACCTATACTTCTTATTAATATTCCAGCTATATTACCAGAGTGGTTGGTCTTGTGGTGAAGTGGTTAACAATTGGACTAGAATACTATAGACATGGGTTTGATTCCCACCAAGAGAATAATATGGTATTTCTCTTTTATTCTTTATACATGGAAGCAGCAGATATTATATTGAGGCATTGATTAAATCCATTAGATAAAAGTGAAGACATTTTGAGGTTTTATATCAGTACCTTTAAATAGTGTTGTGGATTGGTCAAAGCTGTTTGGATAGCAACTCTTGGCATTCCTATCAGATGCTGAAAAATAGTCGGAAGTAATCAAATATTGTGGTAAATGCTATTAAATAATATAAATACATGTTACTGTAGTTTTAATAAAGAAATCTCATATTTATCATATAAAACAATCTTAATAAATCACTGATTTTCACCAAAGTGCATTAAGCAAATTCATATTTTTACAAACCAGCTCAATAAAATAGAATCTGAGTTTGTAGGAGGTGTCATGGTTATCCAATTGGTGAGCCTTTCCCTATAGTCATCCAGGTTTGATTAACTGATTAATATATGAAAAGAGTTTGCTTTGATGTGTTCCATATCACACCACAAGCATTTTTTTCAAGCAGAGACATGTGATATAATTTTTTTTATGAGCAATATACATCTAACAATCTCTCCGACAATGTTTTTGGAAATGAGTGTAGTCTATCTACTTACCTCTTTGACTGTTTGTACAGAATTAAAGTACATGACTTCATGCAACGGTAGAGCTGTTGGACATTGCAAGTTCTCCCTGATGAACAACAATATTCCATAAACATTGGGGCCCAGTTGCACAAAACCTATCCACCAGATAAATATCTATTGAGCAGGTAAATTCTATAGAAATTCTTTGGAGTGGATAACTTTTATTAAGATGATAGCTTTATCCAGGCAGACTTTGTGCAACTGGTCCCACGTGTGATACAGATTAAACTCTATTCTAACATTATAAAGTTAATGAATAATTAATGCACCCAGAACAATGAAAAATCACTACCGTAAGGCATCTGTATATTTGATACAGAAATCGTCCTGATTTGCATAAGGTTTATCTTGAAATATCTTGGCCAAATTAAATCTAATTTCAAAAATATTAATCTAAAATAGCAGCATTAACCTAGACATTTCATAAGTAATATACAATATTCGCGTCCGATCTGTATGGAATATAAAATGTCTCGACATTGTATATTCCATACAGATCGGCCGCTCATATTGTATATATTACTTATTTTCAATTGGTTTTGAGCATTTTTATATTAACAAAGTAACATAATTTTAGTTATAATATTATTAGTACCGGAATAGATCCTCCAGAAAGTTCACCACATCTTGTCTCAACTGATCAAATGGACTCTCCTTTCTTTTCTGTTTGGCTGCCGCCTTTAATTTCTGTCATCAATAAACCAAACAGATTGGAGTCAACCCCAAACATACACAGTATGTATGGTCAAGAAGTTGATAGATTAAAAGAAAATTAAATTAAAATCATCTGCTCATTCATTTTATACTTTGATCCCAATTTAAGCAAACAACAAGGATTCCATACATAAATAATGTTTAGTTGATCAGAATTACCTCTTGCAATTCAAATCGACTGACGATTTTTGATGGCTTTTCTTTTGGTGTATTTGATGCTGAAGGTTCTTCAGTTTGGATTAGTTCTGAGATAATACAATTAATAAGGAAAATATTATGAGTCCTTTATAAGTGGAATTCATTCAGTGAGTAACAGTAAATGAGTTACTTAGTATTTACCTCCAATCTTTGAAAACTGCTCTATAAATGATAGCAATTTATCTCTTGGGTCTGTCAAGTCTTTGCAAAATCTGGAACACAAAGGAGTGTCAGAAATACATTTCAAGTAAGAGTACTTAGAATTTATATGAATTACATCTACTGACAGCTTAATGAAAATGCTCTTGCTTACTCTTTAGAATCCTGTTCTTCAATAACAGTTGTCAAAATGTCCACACACTTCTGTAAGAGTACCATTAGCTCATCCTTAGAATATACCCTGTTGGACAAGAAACAATTACTTTGTGCAGCCAAACAAAATACCAGATGAAATAGGTAATACTGTGATTCAATTTAGTGGCAATAGATCAATGTACCTTAATAAACACATGCATTCTTTGTAATTCTCTTGTTCTGTGACACTGCTTGACAAACATAGCTCATACACATCACGAACCTAGCAAAGCAAACATCAAATTTATCAAGAAATGATCAATCTTGACTTGATTGTATGGTGAGATAGAATGCATCATACTTTGTTTAATCTTTTTCAAAAGTACAGATTTACATGTAAATGGTTGAGTACAAATTTAAATGGTACAATGTTCCAGGTATTTGTGAAATTATCTCATGTAATCTTGAAAGCATAAAATTACCTTTCTTCCTAATGGATGTTTGGGTAGACTTGCTGTAACTGCATGTAAGCATTCCAATACAGGGAAGAAATACCAATGGTATCTATCAAGACCATCTAGTAACTTCTCAATTACTTTCTGAAATGACAAAGAAGCAATGTGTACTGTTTTGAACTGTTACTAACCATATAAATCTCTGCTTTTTTTATAAGAATAATATTGTTTGACTAAGATTTCAACATGAACACACAATACAAATGTCTTTATCTATTTGTGCATATAATACAGCTACCACTACAGATTCAAATGTGTTAATGGTCAAGTGCAGCTTTAAATGTTTTATAGGAAAATGGTTAAATTGCGACTACAATTACAATTATTGTCAGTATTAAGTATTGGAAGGATGATAAATTTTGTAGGTGCTGAAGAAAAGTCAAACCTAAGAGATTTAGAAAAGTCATCCTTTGGAGAATTCAGAACTAATTAATAAGATCAAGCATTGTCAGTAGAATCCCACATCTCAATTGAAAATCACTCGCTGATTGGCTATCGAGGAGACGAATTTAGTGTTGAATTCACCATTACATAGGTAGCCCATACGCTTTTCATTTCACACCTAGAAAAAAAGTTTCGATTGAGATATGGGATTCAATAAAAATTCAATTCCTGACTCGTGAATTCCACATTGAATTTCACTCGAACAAACAATATCGCACTCATTGCTTCATGATTCGTGCGATATTGTTTTTTTCTTGTGAAATTCAATGTGGAATTCACGAGTCAGGAATTGAATTTTGCTATAGAATTACCTTGGTGTAGTCATCATTTTGTAGCAGGTCTAATATTTCACTTGGATTACTGCCCTCCACAAACCTTATTAAAATAATTGACAAAATAATTGATTTTATAAAATCATCTATATTAAATGCACAAACATATTTGAATCCAAATAGGTACTTTATAGTGCCTATGACGGAAAAAAAGCTTAAATAAAAACTATAATGATGTCTATAGAGTATTTTCCCCAAATATGGTTTGGAATACTGTGATAAAATGCAAATCAACTGAATTATGGCCCTTTGAAGTTGCATTCAAAATGCACATCAGTTAAAACAAGACAATGTGACATTATCAATGTGTGATAGAACAAATCTTATGGTAGAAAGTTCTGTGACTTTAAGGCAAACGGGGGTAAGATATTGGGTATTCTGTGGCCTAAACAACAAGCTTCCAGTTGCCTTTGATGTCACATTCTTAATTATATTGTTTATGAAATTATCTTACTTTCTAAATGAAGGTCGTCTACGGAATATTTCAATCTCATCGTGTGTAAGTTCATTGATGATGGTAGATCTCTCTTGTGGATCACAGCATAAAACACTAGCAGGGTTGTCATAGAAGTGCTCCATCATACAAAACTACAAAGAAATTGCATAAAAAACAATCAGTAAAGCTGGAACTTGGGTTGATAATGTGATGCAAAGCTTAGCATAGGAAATCTGTATGACATTGTAAAGCAAGTCTGACAAATTCACAGTGAATTTTGAACTTGTCTATAGCATCATTATCATAGTGATAACAATATCAAACGAATAATCATGTCCGATAACTATAATAGTTTTCAGCATTAAAACACAGTGCTCAAATGTATACTTAATGTGTCTATATTTAAACCAATCAGCACAATCTTTACATCACAGATTGAAATTACCAATACCATGTACATTTTTATACAACTGGTTTAGCCATATTTTTGAGGGTCACTATGTACTAAATAATTAATGTTGAAAACAGACCTGTAGTCCAGTGCTGAAGTTTTGCAGTGAGAAGTCATGGAACAAGAAATTCTCATAGAGAAATCGAAACACTTTGGAACCAAGTTTGAAAGGTAGCTTGGCAGTCATCAGTACCTACACAACATATCAATCAATCAATCAATCAATCAATCAACACATATAAAAACAAAAATGCATGTCAGTATGTAATAATTGACTATTTTGAATCAATATGCATAATATCTGACTAGTAATATCATAGTTTTGGTATAAAAATGTTATCTTGAGTTCTTGAAAGGGAATCTTAGGTTTGATGCTTCAACATCCTTTTTATTGACTTCAACTAACAGTTGTGTCAATTATTTCCCTCAATAATGTTTTGTGTAAATACCATTTTCTGTTACAATCTTAAATCACAAGTTATGAAAGTAAAATGTTTAAGCATGGGATTTGCACCCTGTATGTTTTACAGCATTAGCAAAATATCTGACAGACAAGCTTGTCATTTAAATCTACTACTAACTTTGAAATGGACTCAGCAATCAGAAATTGTCCATGAAAATTAAATAATGCAAATTCTGATGGCTGAACATTGGGATATTTTTAACATACAGTCTTTTAAAAGTGAATTTCTTAAGTCATTTACAGATCATACAGAGTTAAATGATTACCTTTGATATAATTTCCAGCAAGCAAGTGAATGAAGGTTGAGACTGGAATTTCTCAATTGACAGGAGTGTTGAGACTGAGTGAGGGAGAGCACGATGGACTGCTGATACTGCCGTTGCTACTCCGAATACCAGTACTATTGGTAGATCTTGGCAGTATTGACTGGGAAAAAATTATCAATTATTTCAGAAAAAAAATGGATGAGAGAATAGATCAATGATTCCAAAATTAAGGAATCTGTGAATGGAAGAAGAAAGAAATTAACAGTGAAGGATCAAAGACTGATGAAATGAATTTGACAATGAATAAACAAATATCATTGGAGTGAGAAAATGTTACCTGCAAATTGCAACAAAGTCTTGTACAATAGTTGGCAGAAATCCTTCAAAATCTTCAAATATTACGACAATAGGGGGGTTTTCTACAATGAAAATAACAAAAATAATCTAAATACTTGTTTATACATTTTAAGTCAGCACAATTTTTTGTTGTTGACTGGCAAATTATTATGCTCTATCATTAATGCAATCAATGTGTTTGGGCAGAGTACTCTGATACTACTAAAAGACGTTTCTCTACCTGCATATGTAGTGGTTGATGACCTTGGGTGTTTCTTGGGTGTGGCCTTTTTCTTGGGTGTCTTTTTCTTCGGTGATTCACCCTACAAATTCAATAATACATGATTCAGAGAGTGGAAATCAGTGTTATTTTGTATTTTAGCTTAAGTACTATTAGCAATTTCTGTGTAAGTTTTTGATCAAAATATCTGCTACTAGTACATCATAATGGTATTGTAACTACTGTTCCAGGGGGAACAAGATCCCAGTGGAACACTCCTACCCAGATCTGAATGGAGTATCCCCCCTGGGCTATTGTTGCACTTTAAATGTGGATTAATAAATTTTATTACTTGTCATTAATCATTTATTATTTGATAACTACTTATCGATGTAAACCTAATTCAAATATGGTGAGGGTTACCTTGCACCTAAGTTGGTACCATCTACTTAGCTGTGACATGGTGTATGAAGGAAGCTTGTGTTTATTATTACTAGTGGTTGGGCTGTGCATTGTCTCCTCTTCATCCTCCTGGTGTCAAGACACAAAAACATCATCAATGGAATATTCAAGAATTTTCTGGAGAGCTAAGGTTCTTGGGTCCTTGATTATATAAACTCAGACTTTACAAATAACTCAACAAATGGCAAGCTTACCATCATTGCATAGGTTGTGAATTTGAAAAAAAAAATGCTTTCATTGCTATACCAACCATTATTTACAGTAAATTATACCACAGTTCAATACAATAATATTATAGATAATATATATAGTTGTGATAGATAGCCAGTAATATTAGTAATTCAAATCTGATACTATTATTTATGTATAAGACAGTATTTGGTATTATATGGCATGCATGTTACCTCTTTTTCACAGTTCAGTAACTGTAATATCATATTCTTGAGCATAACCTTCATAGCTGTAAAGAAAACAATGGTACTAGCATTCAATATGATAATAACTTTAAAACTACGTAACACTGTACCATTGTTAAAATCTACCCTTGACTTTTGAATCATGCACTTTGGAATAGTCTCTCATATTAGCACAAAGCTTTGTCAACCAAAATACATTACAGTGTATGTCACTAAATCATATGCTCTGAATGGCTAGGTTCTGCGACATCCCTATCATACGTTTTTACGTACAGATATTAAGGAATAAACTGTACAGACTCAAATGGTACTCAATTAACTGTGAATCATAACCAACTTACAAGAACAATCTTTTGATTGTAGTACAGCAATATATGGTGTTATAGTAGAGAGATCTTTAGATAACTGACTGAATATCAAATCATGATCTGGCATGTTCACACCTGAAATGAGTAATAAATTAAATTAAATTTGATTGAATATCAAAAATCAGTATTCCAACCAATGTAAACTTGGTATAAATGACAAGAATCATCCAATCTGTGCAATATCCTAGGATAATGACCAGCATCTTGCAGACTAAATGTCCCTTAAAAAACAACTGAAACTCTTTGTGTCAGTGTGCAGTGCAACAGCAGCAAATGAAATTATAAAATTATGCACACACTGCCCAGAGCTGAATTTCGATCAGATAAAAACCGACCCACACCCTCATGCAAATTAATGAATGCTGCAAGAAGCATCTCGTCTTTAACAGGTATTTCATTTTTGAGCCATGTCTTCACTTCCTTTATGCCTTTAATCCTTCGACTTCTTCAACCAAAACTGAATACTTTATACAACTTAATTTTTGAAAAACTTTCATTTCATGGCAAATTATTTTTGCAAATTTTACAAGAACCGAACAAAGTATCCAGAATTGTTTGGGTTCCCTGTGTTGTGGAAACTGACCGGTCAAAAATACTGCAGTTGGTATTTCCATAATGACACCATGATGAACTTTGTCCTCATTCTTGCTGTAAGCAGTCTTGATGTATTCTACCATTTGGCTGAATATCTTACTGTTAGCTTGAAGCTCCTGATAAGGTGAAATAATGCTAATGATTTTATGCTATAATGCTATGTAATTTTATAGTCGACTTGGATGCGTTGATTTGGCTGCAACCTCCGAATGGGATGTTGTTCTCGCTACGGTTCAAGTCATTCAATGAAACCCAACTGAGTATTAAAAACAGCTGGGATTTTATGATTATATGGCTACTAAAATATCCACTTAATATTTTATATTGAGTTTCAATAAATAGACTCATACCTCAATTTTTGAGAGAGTTTGCTTCCAGTAAAACTTAAAATTATCATATCGTTGTTCCACGTTATCTTCACTTTCTCCTTCAAAACGATCAATCAAATCTAGAAATCAAATAGAAAAAGCACATCTTAAAGAGCTGTACTCACTACACAATACCATAAGATTTAGACATTTGTGAAAATATAAAACATCTGAAATTTGGTATGTTTGTCAAAATGGTCGAACCCGTTGCATTTGTGTATCTTCTTTTTCTTGGGGAAACGGACGTGTCTCGCTTGAACAGAAAGCAGCCCTGAAAGAAAATGCAACATATTATTATAAGAAGAAGATTTGTCGGCAAATTATGTAACTATAATTTTTGACATACTTTTGAGACAGAACTAGTCGAGCCGTCCGCCATGTTGTTTTCGTCACGTGTTTTTAGAAATTTCGCGCCTTCGGTACCAGTCCCACGATGACTACCGCGTGTTTTGTGATCGAGAAAGAGCAAGAGAATTGTTTTTATATTTCAATTTTTATTATTTTATCTTTTTTTATGTGTGTTATGTATCAGAACAAAATAGCCAGTTTAATTTCATTTTACCTTAGTGTTATTAACAGACATCTGTTTTTAGAATTTATCGAAATCATTCTACTATGTTGTTTTTTCAGTTTTTTTTTTTTTTTTTTTTTTTTTTTGAAGTTAACTCAGTTGATTATTTGTTAAAATAAACACTTGAAAAAGTGGATTCATTAAATAGGAAAAACTCATTTTGAAATATCTGCATTTTTTTATGTGAATAATTGAAAAACCTGTTGGTATTTCAATATACAGCAGCCGACATTTTTTTGGCTTAGAACTATTAACAATTGAATGCATCAAAAATCTTTATTCCTATAAAATCTCTCAAATAATTTTTATTTCACTGTATAATATCATTTTCAGTTGTTTTGCACAATGGTATAATACTCTCTTCTTCATCTCACAAAAGAACAGAATTTTGATTACATTCTTTGATATTCTGTTTTTGTTTGAGTCGAATTAATTCGAGACGATTTTAAATAAATCTAAATAGACTTCCTGGTTATATTTTATCAACATCGATATAAAGCACTTGTATTTCTGTTCAAGTTTTCTAAAGCGGCCGCAAGATTTGTTCTGTCTGTGGAAAAGTTTTCTACCTCTTAAGTCTATGTCTGATTGGTTCAAACACATAACAAGCCAGACCGAGTCAACACTTTGAATGCATAGTTTTTGAATTACTGCGTTCCAATTGGCCAATCAACACACAACAAAAGCACCTCAAAGCTTCTGTGGCCGGCCTCTGGGGAATTCATCTTAAGCGTTTAGCAAAAGATTGGACTGTGTTACTGAAGGATTTAGTAAATCAAATTCACTTAAATAACAAAATAATATAGACTTTAAAACAAGTTTTTTGGAGAAAAAGAAGAGGTCGTAAGACCTCGGTGTATGATTCAAGGCGTTGGGTCCTTTAACATGGAAAGCACAAGTTCCCGTGGGTCGACGTTAACTTCGTTCGTGCAAGATTCAAACGATGATGTTTCTATGGCACAGATTGCAAACGCTAGGGAGACATTTGACGACCTGGAATCAGCGTATCGAAAGTTTAAATTTGAATTGGAGTCAGTTAAAGGAGAACACAAGTCTGAGGTAAGAATAATGCGCTTCTTTGAGTTGTCAATTTTCAAGTTTTGAAACAAATAGTTCTGTAATTTTTCAGCAAGTGATTAGCATATAGACGCTTGTATTTTATATTTTCTGCAATCGTATACTAGAGTTTTTTTCAAACAAATATAACGTTGTTTGTGTGTTAAAACTTTATTTATACTCACTTTGAATAGTTTTATGATGTTTGTATATTAGACGTTTAAATATTAGCATTGTGAAATCTTAATTCAATCAATTTTAAGTATGTTAGCTAATTGAGTATAATATTCACCGTTATTTAATGCTCATAAATTATTTTGTTTATACAAAGTAATTGCTTGTTTTTTTATTTCCTCAATTACGTCCAGCATGACAATCACATTTGGGTTACTTCAAATCAGATATACTAAAAAAAAGTGCGAACAATGTGTTAATTTTTCTATTTGTTGACATAGTGCGCTTATTATGTCCAAAACGTGAATTTTCGAAAATTGCCTCCACGAAGTTTAAGTGGTCCACAATCAATGAATTTTTTAAATATTTTCCGATGGCGTAAAATACCAAATTTCGTGTTGAAAATCATTTCGTGTGTCGGCAGTTTTGTTGATATAGAATTATATTATAACATTTTATATGAGCTGTTATTGTTTTGTACCTGTAAATACCTGTGACACACTTATAATATTTGATATAGAAAATTCGTGAATTTGATTCAAATAAATAAACAATAATGTATGCAGGTTGAAAGACTCCAAGCTCAAGTGGAAACACTGTTACGTCAAAAGGCTCAACTCCACTCGCAGCTCAAAGAATCTCGAAGCGATTCCAAAAAGTACCAAGAAGAATTTGCACGCCTCCAGCGTAAACTTGCCGAAAAAGAATGGGAGTTGGAAGCCATGGAAAAAGACCTTCATGCAAAAACCGAGGTGATCAAAAAACTCCGAAACGAAAAAGCGGAATTCCAAAAAGAGAACGAAACGTTGAAGCGAGAGTTGGATTCCAGTAAGCGGTTTGTGTCGAATGCTTTGGAAAATCAAGGTAACGATGTGGAACTAACAAGCATACGTGAACAGATCGTTGAATGGGAGTCTAATTACCATGTCGCGCAGAAAGAAAAGGAAGACATCCAAGAAGAGTTACTTCTCCAACAGACAAAGTTCAACGATTTGCAAGCAGAGTATGACAAATTACAGCGTGAACTACAGAAAGAAACGAAAGGGACATCCTTGAAGGTTACTAAGTATGAATCACAGGTCAACAATGTTACCAAACAACGAAATGCCTTGAAGGTACAAGTTGAGAACTTGCGCGATGAGCTCAAAAGGAGTAAAGAGTCCTACAGCCTTCTGCAACGAGATATGCTCGAAAACCAGAAAGACTTGGAACTACTACGCAGTGAACTTTCAGCTAAAGTGCAACAAAACGAGAAACTTGAGAACGACAACAAAGGCTTAGAAGGTCGAATAGAATCGCTGAAGCAAAACTTCTCAAAAACACAGGTTTCTACAGAGATAAGTACCAAACAAAAGGACGCACTCGAAAGGAACTTGACAGACGTTGAATCCAGGTTGAGAGACATGGAAGAAGCATGTGAAAATCTGACTGTCATTAAAGATGACCAAGAAAAAGAAATAGTCACAGCAAGAATCAAAATATCTACTCTTGAAACAAGCCTAGAGAAAACAAACGAGCGAGCCACCGAAGCTGAGCAGCAAGCTGCACGTTTGCGCATCAAGGTCGGAGACTTAGAAAACACCATTTTCTCGCTTCGCAACAAGTGTACACAAATTGAAAATCAATACAATCATACGTGTAACGAAGCTTACGACCTGCAGGAAAGATTAGACAGCATCTCTAAAGAATTTATGAAACTTGAAGATGAATGTGACAGCTTAATGCATGAAAGAGATGACTTGCAAAATCGCCTTGAACATGCAGAGAAAAAACTAAACGATATGAAGACGTCGGTCCAAAGAGGTGAGAAAGATACAGAGGAGTTAGAGACCAAAATTGCTACTCTCAACGCACAGAACTCCAAACTTGAAAACCAACTAAATACAACCAATAGACAGAAAAGTATGATCAAGGCAGAGTTAGATGAAGAGAAAGCAAAAAATGCAAAACTGAAGCGAGACAGTATGACGGCCCAAAGTGAAGCAATGGAGGCGAAGCGTGCGCTAGAGCGTTACAAAAAAGATTCTGCATCGAAAGAAAAGACTATTGCGGACCTGCGAGCTAACATCGGAGCGATGGAAGGTAAATTCGACCCATTCTATGACGAGAACAACAAATTACAAACTCAGATTGAAATTCTAAGGGATGAGAAAGAAGGCATTCACGAAGAAATGCTGAGGTTGCAGCAGCAGTTAATGGAAGTCGAAGGAGATTGTAAAGTTGCTAACGAAGAACGAGACATTGCAAACTCAGAAATTCACGGATATCACAAAAAGATCACCGAACTTCAAGCTGCACATTCGTTATGTGACAAAGTGAAAGCTGACTACCAATGTCAAGTCATGGCCCTTGAACAAAAGATTGGAAGACTGGAAAAAGACTTGAGAGAAGCATTGACAGAGAAAGCTTTGCAAGACGAACGTCTTGCCAGTTATGAAGGTGACTCGCGTTCTACTTTAGATAACGTTGATGCCATCAAAATGCAGCTCATCGAAACGCAAATGATCCTGGAAGAACTGAAGCGAGAAGTGACAGAAAAAGACGCCATTATCGAACAATTACGTGATGAAGCCATGGTATTATCTAAAGATCTGGACAACTCTAAAGCCGATCTGTCTCACGAGAGAAGTCTAATTGCTAGCTTCGAAGAAGAGAAACGACAGCTTCAGGAAGAATTATCTTTACAAAACGACGAACTGACACGACTTGAAGAAATACTTGACACCACAAACAAAGAAAAGGAACACTTAGAATTAAACCACCACTTAGCCGTGAAAAGAATGAATTCAGCGGAGAACACGCATAGACGTGATCTTGATGCAACCACGCGGCGTGAGCTTGAGACGACAAAAAGTAAAGTTAGTGATCTGCAGCGTGAGGCATCCAGCTACCGCAAAAAGATCGCAGAACTTGAATCACTTTTCAGTATGGCAAAGAAAGATAAAGAAGAACTTGAAGGCGAGATTGAAGACTCTGAGCAAAAACGTATATCTCAAAAGCTTGAAATCGAACGATTAGTTAATGATAATGCCGAGAAGACACAAAAAATTGTGCTCGTCGAGTCAAAGTTAGCTGACATCGAAGGAGAAGTTGAGAATGCTGTAAGAAACAAAGAAGCTGCAGATGACGAAATGTATAGCGTGCGCGGACGAATATCAAAACTTGAATCTCAACTAGAGACGATACAGAAACACAAACTTCAAATCAAAGACCAACTTGATGATGCAAACAAGAAATTAGTCGACAACAGAGAAAAGATTATGCTGCTTGAAAGCCAGCTTATGGAAGCGCGCAAAATCAACGAAACAACGTCTAAAGCTCTTAGTAAGAAAAACACTTTAATTGCTGAGCTGAACGAGGAACTAAAGTCATTGAAAAATGACTTAAATAACAATAATCAAGATCTTATAACTTTTAAAGTTGGCTCTGAGGGTCTCGATGCTGACAAGAAGGAGCTTGAAAAGCGATTGATTTCCATGCAAGCAAAGATGAATGATAGTGACAAGGAGCTGCGGAGGATCCGAGATGGTAAAGGCGCAATGGAACAAGAGATCAGCAGCCTTCTTCTTAAAGTCAGCTCTAGTGAGTCTCAACTCCTTAACATCACCAAAGACAGAGATCATTACAAGAACGAGCACGCCATCCTTCAGACAGAACACAGGAAGACCAAGGAACAAGTGCTAAACCTACAGAGTGATGTGCGTGAGAGGGAACGACGTTGTGAAATGCAGTTGAGAGATTTGATCGATCGAGAAAACTCTATAGAATGGCTGAAAAATTCTAAACAAATCCTGGAACAAGATCTACTCGGCTGCAAGAAAGACATCGAAAGCCTGAAATGGGAAAACGAGGGACTTGTAGAGAAAACACAGGAACTCACTGACCAACTTGATGATGTGTGTGCTCAACTAGGACAGATGGAAAACGCAATGGCTGGCTTCTCAGGAGAAAAGTTTGACGTCGTGGATGCAGCTTTTCAAGAAACGAATACAGCTGAAAATGTGTTCTCAGAACTTCCTGCCGAAAATCAATACAAACGTCATGACGATAAATTCAAACAGGAACTTCAAGTGAGCAAGAAGAAAATCTCTAAACTCGAAGACGACCATAAACAAATCCAACAACAGAATATCGAGTTTCAACACGAGAATAAGATGTTAAAGAAACGCATTGAAGATTTGACTGCCGCAAAGGATAAATTTGAACACGAGAAGAAAGAACTCAAAGAAGGACTTCTAAAATCGCACGGAAGAGAATCAGATTTAGAAGTTCGATTTGAACATGAATGCAAAGAGCGAGTCTCACTTCTATCTCAACTTGAAGACTCCGAAAATCGGTACAATACAAGCAGAGAGGAATTCCTAAAGCTTGAGCAGCAGTCAATAGAAAATCGCCTTTTTCTAGAATCAACTCAAAAAGAACTGAAAGATAAAGATGATACAATTGATCAGCTGAAATCAAGCAAATCGTATCTAGCTGAGCAGAATAATTCACTAAAGACAAGTCTAGCATTAGCACGTGATGACTGTGAGAAGCGCAAGCAAGATCTCGTCCAATTGCAGGACGAGATTTTGAAACTCAAAGAAGCTATTTCTGAATCCGAAGCACGAGTACAGAAAACCAGCTACGAAAGAGATCGAGCTCAAGAGGAACTCCGTGCTCTATTGTCAAAAATCTCCAACCTTGAACAGCAGCTTGCAGATAGTGAAAGACAGAACAGCTCGCTTATCAACAAGCTAGAAGACTGGAAGGACAATGTCAACCGACTGCAAATTGAAAATGTAGCTCTTGAAAAAGAAATCGAGGAACTCAAAGCTCTTCTTACTGAGACTAAAAAGAACTTTGAAGCCAGGACTGTTGAAGTTGAGAATCTCAAGCAAGTGAATGCAACGCTTGAAGGAGAAATAGAAGGCACAAAACGCTCGATGAAAAGAAAGGAAACCGATTACAGCAAGAGAAGACATGGGGATGATACTTCTCGTGCTGTTTCTGAAAGGACGTCCATGCTTGAAAAGAGCTGGGGAAGTGTCGGTAGTCTGCTAAGTGACGATCGCTACGTACTCGACGAAGAACTTACATCAGCTAAACGTAAGATAGCTGAAATGGAGACAGCTTTTAAGATTAACGAAGAGAGAGAACAAGAAATGCAAGATAAGTTACTAGAGGTTCACGTCACTTTGTCTCGACTTGAGTCAAGTGAGGAAACTCTACAAGAAAAGAAGAAAGAACTTGAAAATGAACTTCTTGCTATGCAGAAAGAACTCAACCCGCTTAAAGAAAGCTACGATTCTGCTAAAAACGAAATCGAAAGCCTTGCTAATGATCTGAAAGATGCCAACGAGAAAATCTCCAAACTTGAATTCCAACTCGAGAAGACAGCACAAGCGAAGAATCAATGCGAGCAGCAAATCGACGACATCACTGCTAAATTGTCCTGTAGTGAGGAAGAACTGCTGCAAGTACGACGTAAACTCCAAGAATACCAGACTCTCTGGGAACAACACACTAAAGATGTTGGAGGTAAAGATAGTTTGATTGATGGCATCCGTAACGAGAAGAAATCCTTAGAAAGAGAAGTGCAAAGCCTACGCGAAGAGTTGAGCAGCATGCATGGCTCCATCAATGACGCCATTAAGAAACGAGACGATAGTGAAAATGATCGTTTTGAAATGAAACGTCAAATGGCTGACTATGAATTACGACTGCAGTCGTGTACCCTCGAAAATAAAGAAATGCAGAAAGATCTAATCGAGCAACAAATGAAGATTGCAGACACAGAGGAAGAGCTACAGAGAGTCTTCAGGGAACACTCCAATCTTCGAGCTGATGTAGAAGAAAAGAAAAACGCGTTAACGAGAAGCAAGGACGAAAATGTTACATTACAGAAACAGAACATGGATCTAAAAGGCAGTATAGAATCTCTAAAGAAAGATGCAGCAGAAAAAGATAATCAAATCGAATGGCTCAAGTCTCGTCAGACCGCTCTAGAAGATGAAATAAGAACTCTCAAAATCAAATTACAGAATTACAAGAATGACTCTGAAAACGACGAGCAGACCATTGCTAACCTTGAGATGGCGCTAGATGAACGTGATGCAAGAATCAACGAGCTTCAGTTCAACTTGATGTCTTCCAAGAAAGAAAATGAAAAACTACAGCAAGACGTGTCTGCAGTCAGTGCTTCTTCATCTTCATCTCCCGGACTAAACAACTCTCAGAAGATGGACAAAA
The DNA here is from genome assembly GCA_918843875.1 of Diadumene lineata. Taxonomy (NCBI): domain Eukaryota; kingdom Metazoa; phylum Cnidaria; class Anthozoa; order Actiniaria; family Diadumenidae; genus Diadumene; species Diadumene lineata. The sequence continues at coordinate 13,595,853 of OU974069.1, read as the reverse complement.
TGCAGATGGATGTCATTAGTGCATCTCGAAAAGCAGCTCATCTTGAAGCTAAAAACGAAGCCCTTCACGAAGAGAAAAATAAACTGAGAGGTGAAATTGCTGATTTGAAGAAAAGTAACGGTGAGCTTAAAGCAAGACTGGATGCCATCGAGCGCGAAAAGAAGAAGGTACAAGCAGAACTTACTTCGGTACAAAAGAAGCACTTTGACATGCAGACGGTGACTACAATTGAAAGGAAACATAACAAACAAGACGCACCAAGCCAAAAGAGAGTCATGGAGCTTGAAACTAGCCTACAGAAACTCAAGCAAGAGAAAGACGACGTTGACAATGAGTTGACTATGGTGAGAGCCAGACTGACAAAGGTTGAACAGGATTTAGCTGAAAGCAACCGCGCAAAAGAGTCATTGAGCTACGACAATAAATCAAAGTCTAAAAGAGTTGAAGAACTTGAAGATGTCATCAAAAGCCTGGAAGCAAAAGACAAGTTTGGAAAAGATGAGATTTTATCGTGGCACAAGAAAGTCACCACTCTAGAGCAAGAATTACAAGCTTCCGAAAACAAAAATACGAGAGCTGAGGCTTTTAATGCCGCATATCAGAAAAAGGTTAAAGGGCTTAATGACGAATTGTATGAATATCAACAGAAGGTAGACGAGCTCATGCGAAACTTGTCTGAATCAGAAGAAACATTTGCTTTGAAAGAAAAAGAGTTGGTCGATACACGGAAGAAGCTTTCAGACTTGGAGTCGGCTCATCAGGTTTCCTTGCAAAGTAAAAATGACGCACAGCGGGAACTTACTGGCACAAAAAATAAAATCGAACAACTAGAAGAAGAAATACAGACACTTTTGAAGAAGGAAGCCCAAAGGAAAGGCACCATTGATGAGCTGAAGTCAAGGAATGATTACCTGAAAGAAGAGATGGCAAAATTGCAAGGTCGACTCCTGGACCAGCAGCAGTCCGTCCAAGACAACCACAAAGATGTTTCCAGCAAGAAGTACGCTCTTGAGAAACTAGAAAAAGACAACAGAGTGCTCGTTACAGATTATGAAAATCTCAAGAAAGATTTCTTAAAGACAAAAGAAGAATTAGAAAATGCGCTAATTGAGAAGAGAGATGCCGAGAATGAGTTGATGAAGCAGCAAATGTTATATTCAGAATTAGAAACCAACTGCAACGTTCTTCAAGATGAAATCGACCGTCTAAAGCCCGAGCTCGAGATAACCGAAGAACAGCTCGCCGAGCAGAGATCATTGAATTCTTCAATGACTCAGGAAATGATCACATCCATTAAAACAGAAGTTGTGGAGTCAGCACCACCAGCGGCCGACGAGTTTGATTTCGCGGCATGGAAAGACGAACGCGAAAGACTTCTCTCCGAAGTATCGAGCTTGAATCGTAAGATCTTAGTTCATAAAGAAAGCCAAGAAATGCTACAACAAGAAAAATCGGGACTTGATGAAACCGTACTTACTCTTCAAAGGGCCAACAGCGATTTAGAGAGAAGTAACAAAGAATTAACCTCTGAACGCAACACTTTGAAGAATGAAATGGATATGATTGAGAAGAAGAACATCGAGCTGCAAACCCTGCTGGAATCTGCAGTAAAAGAAAAGGAGAAGCTTTCACGGGATAGCAAAGAGGCAGAGAAGAAACTGCACCAGTTAGAAGCTGACTACGAGCTTCTTTCATCTGATAAACGAGCCCCTGGGGGACTAGCAGAACAAAAATATGCCAGCCTTGAACAAACGCTCAAGAAAAGCCAAAGCCGTGAGAAAGAACTGCAGAACGAGATCCTCGAAGCTCACAAGAAGTTATCCAGTTTAGAACATGAACAAAAGTCGTATCGTGAAAGAGTAGAGAGCCTTCAGGCTACATGTCAAGCGGCAGAAAGTAAAGCCAGCAAGTTGAAAGACGAGATTGTAACTTATCAAACGCGTATCTCTGAAGTAGAAGCAAGTTACGAGAGCAGTCGAATGGTGCAGAGCCAAATGCAAGAGGAGTTATCGGTTATGCAGGAACGATTGATAGTCGACGAAAACAATAAAGAAATACAAGACACCAATTATTTGAAACGTGAACTAGAAGACCTCAAGGAGAACCTGGCCAAGATGGAAGAACAGATGAACGAAGCAAAACGCGACAAGGAGGCATTAGACAACAAACTGTCACTTGATAGAGACAAAAATGATGAAGAGATCAAGAATTACAGCCGTCAAATCATGGAACTACAAAACCGAAGTGAGAGCTATAGAAGAGAGGTCGTCGAAAAGACAACACTTGTTGAGCAGATGAAATCGAAAATAACTATTCTTGAGACTGAGTCTTCTAACTATAAACGACATATCGAAGACAAAGAAAAGGAAATCAAGGCGTTGGTTATAGAAAGCGATAAAAATAAAATGGAGAATTACAAGCTAAAAACAGCAAAGGCAACCAACGAAGGCGGTCTTCGAGAGGAAGTCGATTCGTTCAAACAAAAAAACGACAATCTTGAAAGAGAGAAAGATGAGATCGAGCGACAACGCAACGAACTTCAAAGAGAACTGCGAAAAGTCAAGGAGAAGCTTATGGAGGAAGAAAATGTACATAGACAGAGCTCCGGTGCGTTAGAACAAGCCACACAAAACATGCAAACAGCACGCGATAAAGTCTCCAAGTTAGAGTTCGATCTACAGAAAGCAGTCAAAGAGAAACAGGCCATGCAAGACCAAGTTGATAAATCCAATAAAGATCTTCTCAAGAAACAGGAAAAAATAATTCGACTTGAGAAGGAGCTTAGAAGTTCCAATACTGAACTGGAGTTCAAGAACAAATCTGTCGGCGAAAAAGATCAAGATATAACCAATCTACGACTCAAGAATGAAGCTCTAGAAAAAGAAATCGAAAAGCTTAAGAAAGATATATACATCACACAAGAAGCCAACGAGAAAAACGAAGCTCGAATTAAAGAATTGCAGACAACCATCTTGGAATCCCAGCAGTCGGTCCAAACTCCAAGAACGCCTAAGAACATGATTCAAGGGAACTTTGAAGTACGTCGACGACCTGACTCAAGACCAAGCTCGCGGTCGAGCAGCCGAGAGGTTTTGAACAGTCCGAGCAGATTGCACTTAGCATCAAGTAGAGAATCATTATCTGGAAGGTAAGACAATTTATTAACATGTGTACAGTCATTTTCGCAAGAGCGATAAAAGGTAGAAGTCGGCGATGATCAATAAGGCCATATCGACACAATTCTTTATCATTGTTTAAATTGCAACAGCAAACTTATTCAATGGCAACTAGAGCCTAGCGCAACATTAATTAACAACAAGAGCAAACATAAGCACAACGATGCACTGCATATTTCTTCGCTTTAATCCATTGATGTGGGTTGAGTTTGAGAGATATTCATTTTCCATGCTTTGATAATATACAGCTATTCTTGGAAAGGTTGTCCAGTTGAATAACAATGTCATTTGCGTATATCAAGTTTTTTTAGTTTTCTTGTTTTAGATACAAAGCTGCACATATTATATAGTTACATAGTTTATTATAAATATGTAATGAAGTTATTTTGTACATTTTTCACATGAGATATGCAAATGACTTTGCTATTCGCCAAATCAGTATTTCAACTGGACAACCATTTCAAGAATAGCTGTGAAATTGCATGAAAACAATGCAATTATACTTTCATTTTCATTATGAATAGGTATCATATTAATATTAATAACCAATTATATTATTGTCATGAGTAACTAATTATATCATTATTATCTAGACCCTTGGATGGGAGTACTGACTCACTGAATGGTGAGAACGGTACCAGGACCGTCTACCGTGAAAGCCACTACGTAAGACGACAATACAGAGCCGTTTATCCACCAGAACTAGAGGTTAATGCGTCACACGTTGAAACACCGCCACCATCGAGACCACGACGGTACGATGCGCAGAACGTTGATAGTAGATATAGGGATAATGGTTCACCATTATGACGTCATTAACATAATTACCTTAAATGACTTCAAAATCATGAAATCATTAAAACATTAGGTATGGGCGTGTGCTGAAGTGATGTGTAGTCCAATATCATCAAAAGTATCCGCGAGAATTCAAAAAAAGAAACGTGATGTGAATATGGTGTAAGGCAACGGTAGATATGCATCCAACGCGTGGAAGTATGGAAGTAAAGTCATAACCCTTATGACGTAATTATGCCTTGCTACAATGACAAGGACGATTGGAAGGTGACGTCATATAGAATATGACGTCAACACTCCATATTAATGACGTAACAAGACATCGCTTTAATCGAGAATGCCGGAAATGTGAAGCACATACGTCAATCACTAGTTATAATGACAAATGAACTAAAACACTATTTCGCGCACATGCTTAGCTCTGTGAACGATGTAGATTGCAAAAATTGTATCGGATGAGCTGGCGAATGAATTGTTGCATTTTCTGAGGATGCTGAGCTCCATGGAAACGGTATCCTAGAGACAGTGGAATACAGTACCACATTGTACATAGTGCAGAAGATAATATATAACAGATTTAATCGAGTGAAACTTTTAATCAACGTTAGATTTTTACTGAATGTCTTTCTTAGAATAGACCTATTTTGAGGTTTTTGGATGCTCGGTGTTAAGGCACAGTCGTTTTTGAAATGAAATTACAAAGAAATGTGGCGTGTACTTGGTTCCTTAGCATGTAAAATATTTAAATCATTGCTAGATGAATATGAACAAATATGGCAGTCTTTTTTATGTGTACATGTATTGCGCAATCAAAAACTCAAAAGAGGTCCAATTTCGTGTAAATGAAGTTGGCTGAGTTAAGTTCTAATTTGCTTTATTTATTGCTATGCCTTCTATGGAAACATAGATTTAAAGAGTTGTATATATTGGGATGATTTAATATCTGAGCCTTTCAGTTCATACATTTGTTAGACGCTATGTGTTATTTTTACAATCTTCATTGAGCCACTAGGTTTACTGGAAGCAAAATAAAGAACATTTCATCAACACCCAAATTGCCATCATAATTTCTAGTCGTCAGTTAAGACAAATGTGTAAAACTGGTGATTATTTCAAAAGCAAAAACATGATGATGAAACCTTTCAGTGGCGTACGTAGTATGTTCCCAGACTGACTCTAATTGCAATGGAGATAAACGTACCAGGCCAAATTGAAACGCTCATGCAAAAACCGACTCTACCATGCAAATTGCTTACGCCTGGGTTCAACCCACTCTGAAACCCATAGTGTTTCTTTATCCACTTTTAATTAGTTATTTGTTTACATTCATGTATAAGAGCCATAACTGTGTTTATATAACCTCATTTTAATGATTATAAATACTGAAAGTGTTAATTACTTAATAAAGGATACAGCGATTTTATTACAGCAAACTGATTTATTCGTTTACTTAATTCTGTCAATCGGCTACAGTCTTATTACAAAACTAGTTTTACAACCCTGGATGAAAAGTAGCTTCAAGAAAACAGTGTTGAGGCGAAGTCATTGTTTGACTCTTTGAAATAGACAAGTTTGGAGGTCATTTATAACTTGGCCTATCAAAGCTCGGCCTGAGCAATGAACAGCTCAAAACTGGTTTATTTTACATGTATTATCTTACATGCCCGTCGAAGCCGGGGTCTAGGGGGCTGTAGCTCAGCCAGATTTCTCAAGGTTCCTCAAATACTTCCCATTGGAGTTCCCCACAGGTCGTTAGATACGATTTGACTTGTACTGTTAAAAATACCGCTCCGGCGCTCCTGCCCTATTGGTGAATTCAAAATAGAAATGTCATTTCAATCAAACGTCATGGTCCATATTTACTTGTATATATTTCAAATTTGATACGCCTCATTGAGAAATGCTTTAGTGGCCTTGCTATTGTTGTCCGAGTGGTTCTCACTTATATTCGTAATTGTTATCACTTCATCCTCCTTCGCTGTTTCTTTACCAGTCCTCTCTCCTTGCACAACTACTATACTTCCTGCATACGGATCAAGTTGTGACGTCACATCGCCGAAACCAGTCCTGCTCGGCTCTAAAGCGAACTCGTTCACCTCGTTCCTAGTCTTCTTACAGCAGCAACAGCAGAAGACCGAGCAGCACCGGGTAAGCTTTTTAAGCACTGGGATCAATTCTAGTAAATCCGCCCGAAATTTTCGATTCATTGAGGTGTATATGATTGGATTACAGAATGAATGCATCGCAGCGAAGAGAGTCACTAAGGTAAAAATACTCGCCGGGATGTGAATATGAGGTGACAGCTCAACCAAGTGAACAATAACAAATGGCGTCCAAGCACCAGCGAATACAAACAACACAGTGACAACAATCTTTGCAGTCCGCATTTCGCTAGACATGTTGCGATTCTTTTTGCTAGACTGATTTCCTCGCCATTGTTGCATCAATTTACGATGGCTTCGAACACGAAAGAAAACCCGTAGATAACAGTAGATCATTGTGATCAGCGGCAATACAAAGCACGTTATCGCAGTAAGCAGTATATAGCCTTTGTCATGTTCAAAAGACATTTTACATATAGAGCCATAGCCGCCATAACTATAGTTATTCCAGCCTAGGACGGGAAGGAGGCCAATAAGTGTACCCCAAAACCAGACCACGCCCAGTAGGACGAGGGCTTGTTTGTACTGTAACTTGTTTCCAACCACAATGGCAAGGTATCTAATTGGAGAATAAAAGAAAGATAAAGTTAGGACAATAACAGTTACTCTAAAATCAATTAATGTTATGTGGTGTGGTTTTGTTTTGGTGTGGTGAGGGGTGGTGTGGTGGGGTGTGGCGCGGTGCGGTGTGATGTGGTGCAGGGTGGTGTGGTACGGTGTGGTGCGGTGTGGTGCGGGGTGGTGCGGGGTGGTGTGGGGTGCGGTGCGGTGCAGTGTGGTGTGGTGCGGGATGGTGTGGTGCGAGGTGGTGTGGGGTGCGATGCGGTGCGGTGTGGTACAGTGTGGTGTGGTGCGGGCTGGTGTCATTTATAATTTGATAACTCTTGAAGAAACAAAAACTATTGTGCAACAGGATATTCCAATGTACATGCCATCATTAAATAACATGTACTGATTAGAATATCCCTCTTACAAATGTAATTGTATTAATTTCAATACTGTCTTTCATTAATGTCTGTCATGTAACTTACAAAATTCTATCAAGCACAATTATATTATAATAAGAGTAAAGGCGGAAAGATTACCAAGACACATTGATATTCGAAAATGCATGCACACACAAATCAAATTTGTTTACTATTGGTTTATACAGCAAAGCAGTGTTTCATGTTATTCAGAACCATCAATTTTTCAAGGTTATAAAAGTGCGGAAATTCTCTGGTGATTTGTTTGCATCAGGCTTGAGAATTCCTGCACACAACCTTTTTTGCATTATAGTTGTATAAAAAAATGGCCCAATTTCGTTGCTTAGTGACTTTAATTTTCTTATAAAGAACGTAAATAATTTTATTTTAAGGACTTACGCCATTTTTATAATAAACAGTATCGATTACTTGATCTATCTGTTTGTTCTAGACACAATGTAACCTGTGTTCTTTATTATGTTTACTTGGTTGGACGTAGAGGATTCATTAAGACATCTTTTAATAAACCGGCTCTTATGACAAAGCTTTAATGAATTCGATCTTTGAATTACGACTAAAGTAGAGGTGTTAGTTCGTAAAACTGAAAAAAATTGTCGGTAACTTAAAAGCAGTTTTGTATATAACCTACACATGTCGATTTTCGATTTTTTTTCTGTAGTTTTTTCCTTGTTTCTTCTCCGTCCCGTCACTTCATGATTCCCTTTTTTCCGTGACTTCTCTATCTTTTCGGTATTTTCTGCATTGATTTTTTTCACAGTCTTTTGGGTGATATTTTTGTGGTTACTATTTTTAGTTTTGTTTTTTATTGATGATGATGATGATGATACGCGTTTCTAAAGTTAACTTGCTTATCATTGCATGCAATTCCAGATTACCTATGAATGTCTCAGGTTTTGATATCTGAATCCAGCAATATCCATGTGACAGGGTCTTCAATAATCCCTCACTGTTGATATTTAGTTAGTGTAGCTCAATACAGATTTAAATCTAAACTAAATCTAAGTTTTTAAGTGTTTTAGGTGTCAATACCCCTTTAAGTGTAGATCGAAATCTTGAAAACATTATCACCTCCAAAAAGATAAAGAATCAACTTGGTTTGTCCATCAATGCTAATTCTGCTGAGGATAAAACTACCCTTTAAGTGTAGATTGAAATCTTGAAAACATCATCACCTCCAAAAAGATAAAGAATCAGCTTGGTTTTTCCATCAATGCTAATTCTGCTGAGGATAAAACCATAAATAGTGAAATACAACTCTAGCAAAACATTGTTGAGTGCTTAGAAAATCTCTACTGTTTCACGATTTTATATTGTATTGCTTTTGAATTGTCCTCGGTATTGGTGTTTTATTTTTTATTTTCAGACACACAAGCAAATGAGGACGGTATACTTTTAAATAAGGCTATTGCCATCCTATACTAAATGCTTGTTTTAAAAATAAATATACCAATTTCGATGTATGATGTTTAAACTTCCGTTGTATATCTTCTGCTTTTTTTGTGCCGCAGATTTTTTATCAAGAGGATTTCTTTGTATAGCAATTAACTAAATCAAACTAACAGCGTTATTGGTCTTCTATATAGCCACGCAGATGCATTCAGTTTTTTTTAAGTATGCTCTCAAACGAAAAAAAAATGGTATGGTGGTATTTTTCGGCACTTACAATAATCAATGAGGAGCCCCTCACCAAACGTTTACCGAAATCAAACTGAGGCGTATAAGATTGAGTGCTCCTATCAAATAGTAAAACACCTAATTCAGCTATTGGGCTTCGTCAGTATACAGGACTGAAAAACTTTGTTATCAGTCCGGTGCGCATTATTATTTACACACAATATATATTCAAAGAGTCTAAGAGTGTACACGCTAAAGACATATTCACGTATCAAATTATTTTGATGTTATTGGGGTAAACTTACCTATCAAGACTTATGGCTGCAAGCGTGAGGATCGATGTTGTACCAGAAGCCATATTTATGAAGCCATTCAGCTCACACAACGATTGCCCAAATACCCAACCATCTCTCAAGACCGTGAAAATAGACATTGGAAAAAGCAGAAGACCAACAGATAGATCAACAACAGCTAGATTAGCTAGGAATAAGTTTGTCACTCGAAGACTAGGTCGCTTTCGTTGATGATAGAGGACAACCAAGACGATGATATTGCCGAAAACTATCAGTAACATTACTACTGTAAGTACTAATGTATAAATTCCTTTTGCTGCTGCAGACTGAGGTGAAGTTAAACTTTGGTTTAAATTAGTACTTGTATTGAAAGCCATGTCGATTTGCCTTTTTGAAAATTCACTGCAGAAACCCCTGACTTGGTTGGTTTCAGTAAAAAAATCTTGGTTTTATACTTTAACTGGTTTTCTTTGATTTAACACTTCGATATTTTGATATATATGTTACCGGAGGCCATGTTTGCTTTTCGTTTCCTGTTAGGAAAGAAAATAAAGTCGAAATAAGTCTAAACGTGCTTGTATTTCTGTCTTCCTCATGTTGTTGAATTTATATCTATATAGCGTGCGATTACTATTTTGTCCATCAGTGACTATATGATGTGGGCTTGAGAGGAAGCCACCAATATATGTACACTGATCCAATTTAGTGCAATAATTTTTCTAATCAACAGTTCAAGGTGATGAAAGAATGTCGATCTTGTTTACTCAATGTACAAACTATTGTTTTTGGAAATCCTTGACAAGATCATGTGGTTCTGCTGCTCTTACGCGCGACAGAGTTGTTCAAAGTTATCTCACAACTCAACCGCATGTATAGATGTTTTGCTGGTGGAAGTTGCAAATTAAAACACATCAATTGAAAAAAATAAATTAAGGCTCGAGGAACAATGTTAGCTAATTTTCAAGCACGGATATATTTGATTTATGATATAATTTGAAAAGTCAATTTAGTAGAAATTGAAAATGGAGTTGAACAGCAAAGTTGCCACCAATGTTTAGGTAAACAATAAATGTTGAAAAGTTGTGAAAAATAGGTAATTATTTTAACCGGAAAAAATAATTTCCATTTGATGGCTCGAAGACACAACGTACTTTCAATAAAAAAAATCTGATAACCATAATATTAAAAGGTCTTGTTTGATTTGCACCGCCAGAAAGCAATTTCTGAGAGCTCAATCTTAATCTTAATTGGTCAGAATCTGTCATATTTAGTGGGAAGTACGATTACTTTCTTTTATTGCCTCTCTTCGTTATATTTGTTTTTTATGTTTGTTTTTACTTGTCGTATTCCTACTTCGTATTTAAAATTTTTAATGTCCCGTCCTTTTTCTGCGTATTTCGATTTTTTTGGCAAGATTTTCTGTAGCGTACTTTCTAAAACTACTCAAGTAGGCTGCGTTAAGATCATTTCATCAGTCCGAGTCCTGGTGGAATCAATGGCCCTATTTACTTTTATATACTGGAATTGGCCGGAAAATAAATTGTTTTGTTGTTTGTCTTACTGTCTTAAATAGAGCGTTTGCATTGAAAATAAATTGTAATTTAGTACAGTTTTGATCAGTATTGTCTTAAAATTAACATACTGGGACGGAAAACATTACCTTTTCGACAATGCCTTGAATAGGGTAAGGATTTTGAGGCTTTGGTGTGGTGAGAAACACCAACCGTCATCCCAGCCAGGCACAGAGTCCACTCGATCCAATCAATGTTTCAGGTTAGCCAAAAGGAGCCGAATGGAACTGTCTGAACAGAGAATGTGAGGGTTTCATATGAATCTACTATAATAAGTGCTTATCTAATATCACCATTGTCATTGTGATTCGCACCATAGTTCGATTGTTATCATGATCGACTAATCGATCTGTAATATTCAGTGCTATGGTGCTTATTCGGCTTTGTTGGCATTGGTATCAGTTTCGTGAGAAAAGTATTTGAACTTTAAATATATCTCGATCTTATTTAAGATTGATCGCATGCTTAGATAAATATGACAAAAAAATACTTGATTTATTAGCACATAGGTGTGGTCGGCAGAATTGTCGGGGGGGGTGGGGTGGGAGGTCTACAATATCGAATGTGTTCTGAAGGGGGATGTTAGGAATTTTGTGAATCGTCATAAGGGGTGTTGTGATATAGTTGCTAAAATGCTAGGGGGATGGATAATGTATGCAGACTGCTACATGACATTTTGCCAGACTCCCCATGTGCTAATAATTGAAAGCCCCCTTTATCATATAAACACGTCTTCCACGTAAAAAGAGACACTTCAATTATTAAGGTTGTTGTCGCTTGTCTGATGACCAATTGCGATGTGTTGAGGTTTTTTTTCTATGTATGCTTAGGCCGGGCAAATCTTCTTGCTTTAATAGCGACAAATATGTCCAGTCGCGTGATGGGCCAAACACCGTCATACGCCGCAAAATTGTCGAGGACGCCGGGTCTTCCTTTCGTTGGGAACTGGTGTAAGTGAACTAGTTTGTAAAGTGGCATCCCTCCTGTATATTGACCGATACACAGTGACAGCTATGGTGTGGAGGAGGCACCCTCCTATAAGGATTTCAAGGGGCTTGTTTTGTTCATAAATATTTCAGACTGCGGTCAGCGTTGATTTATACGAAATATTAGAGTATTCTCTACATAGTAAATAAAACCTTTTTACTTGTATCCTTAGTTACACGTCGAGTTTTATTGAGGAACTCGAGAGTCTAGGGGCAAATGCCCACGACATAAAAGAAAATCTTAAAACCAATCGGAAGACTCACTGGCCAGTGACAGAGCCTGGCTCAGAGGCGGGACCTGGAGGGGGGGGGGGGGGGGGCGGTATCCCCCTTTTGGGCAGACCTGATTTAATTTTACAGGTCAGGGGTGGATGTAGCAATTTTGAAAGGAGGGCACTAATCAAAAAATAATCCGAAAATTTTGAAAAGGGCAGCACAAATAAAAAAAATTGATATCAATCAAAGTTTAAAAGATTCTATAAAAAAATCAAAAGGGGGCACCTGCTCTCCATGTTCCTCTTTGTTCCCCCGTCTCTGTAGATAGCACTTTTAATTTTTGATTGATAATCAGCAATATTTTTATTAGTGCACCCCCTTTCAAAATTTCTGGATCAATCCCCGTGTCTTCCTCTCGTTTAGCGAGTTTTCTCGTTGTTAGTTCAGACAAGTTAATTTACAGTGAGGACACTCAAAACGGGAACACTTTGTGCTTTTTTGACACTTTTTTTTTTTTTAACATGCGCCCTTTGAACCCTAACAACTCAGTGCATGTCAGTTCTGTGCTACTTTTAACTACATTTCTAGAAAATTTGAAGCAGTAGAAAGTTCAGAAAATAAACAGCTAAATAAAGAGAAGTGTCCTCACTGTAACCATAACAAATAACATTGGGTTATGATTATTTTATCCGATGCTGAGAAGAAATAAACAAGACTTCAGGAAATAATTGTATTTATTGAAAGATTTGTGTATTTTACAAGTAAAATTAAGTAACCTTGTTCATGAATTTCTACCAATATTGTTTTTGTGGTTAAATAGGCATGAATGTTAGCCAACCAACAATGAAAGTAACATAGTATACTTTAAGTCAACTTTCATTATAGATAGCAGTTAATGAAGCAAAGAGCTCGGGCAATAGCAATGAAACAAAAATAGTAATTTATTAATAGTAATTTATTAATATAAAATAATAAATCTATGTCACAATTATTATTAAATGATGTAATATTTGTGTATATAATACTAAATCATGCTAAATCAAGAATATCTCTACATTATGTACATATAAATTAATCTGACTATAAACATTTGAAAATGAACCTAATATTAGTCAAATTTACTTCATTTTTCATACTGAATAGATGTTTATATGCAACATTTTTTCTAATTACAAAGTGCACTACCAATACTTTGTCAGGCTGTATTCAGATTAAATTCTAATGACATAATAAAGTACCAAGATATTTTTTAGTCCATGCATAATATAGTTTCATGCAGATATATTGAAGCAAATTCTTCAAATGTTGCCATTACAGCATTTAAAATATTTATGATTATAAATACAACTAAATGACATGCATTATCATGTTAGGATTATAATCTAAACGACAACAATTTCTGGAATAGAGTGGTTTCAATTACAAACAATAGGCATTTGCTGCATTTGATCACAAACTAATAAATTGATTCAAATTGAGCACATATATTATTATATCACATGATCCACATCCACCCAGGCGTGAACTCTTCAAAAAAGTCTTTGAAGAAGATGGCATGCTTTAAGAAAATCTCTAAATGCAATGAAATCAACAAGAGTACATGCTTGTTCATTCGTAAAACATTTGCTGTTATTGTTTATTTTTTACCTTTTTTATGATTGAGAAAAATGCTGAGTTTGGTCTCGCTGTACTGAAAAATATTTTGGCTTGTGGTAATTTGTGCATTAGCACCTCAAGCCACATATATTTTCCCATCCTGTCCTCCCATCCAAGCAGTAACTACATACTATTAATCAAGCCACTAGTCATGGTCATCTAAGTAAATGACATGATTTATCCACACATGCTGAATTCTTTTGCCTTAGGTTGCAAAATAAATGCACAAATGACAATTGGCTCAGCATGTATGGATGCATCTATTTTTTATCTGTTAATGAAACCATTCTATAACCACCCCACTTAATGGTATTACTAACTTTAACCAACATTTTTAATTTTCGAAAATTTGTTCACCAAAATACTACTATATCATTTAATAAATAGTTGATATTCAATTTTGAAATTAGAATTTATATTGAAATAGTCAAATATTATTTTGTCCTGTTGATTAATGGGAAGCCAAGACAGAAGATTTTGTTAAGATAAAGTATTTATATCTTCCTTCTTCATGCATATTGTAGTGTGTAAAGTAGATCATCAATTTGGACATAAGTATATACAGAGGCACCATTAGCAGACTTAGTATTATACCATCTCACATAAGTAAGAAAAAAGGCAGCTAATGGCCAGCATATTTAGGGTCTTTCCGCATTTACAAAATACTATTGTTGCATTGTTTTGTTTGGCTTGGAATCTTTTATGTGTTTGTTTTATATAATTTATAAAGTAGTCATTACTTTGATACCTACAGAAAGAAATTTGAACCCACAAATCTGTGTCTGCTTCGTACTTCTGCTGATAATAATATAATAATAAATAATTATAATATACTAATTATCTTTCTATGTCACAAGCAAGAATTGAAAGAAATTGTCTCAACAACAATGTATTGCTGGCTTATGCTTTAGAGCAGCCTTTTGATATCACCAATACTAGCATTGTGGTTGATACAGCTCCATTAACTCTCAATAGGAGATACTATTCTTGAGATTGCAATAAAAAAAACACTCTTTTGTTTCAATCATCATACAAGTGAGGCATTTGTCTGAATACTATAGAATTGACTCAAACACCTCACTGGAATGATTTTTGTTACAAAAGACTTTTCCACTGCGGACTCAGCTCTAGTATTTGCCATTTATTGGTTCAATGCACAATGATTTATTGTTTTAGAATTCTAGCACTATGGCTGTCTATTTCATTTTGCTGGGTGCACATAAAGTACACCCTACTACATACTACATTTTCAACATTTTGCTGAAAGTCCTTCAATCCTGCAGAGGTCCCAGCTTGCTTACTACTGTAGTTAATAACTGTTAGTCCAATAAGTAAAGTTCACAGAATAAGAGAGTACTGTATCAGATTAACAGGCTGTCAGGCAGAGTATCTGTCAGATCTGATACAGTGCCAATTCAAATTGTGTAAACAGCTTCTAAACCCCAACTTATTATAAATTAATTTTTTTCAATCAAAAACCCAAGAATATACGTTTTTTATATTATTAGGAGAAAATAGGGTTTCATGTTTATGTAAATATTAGGATAAATTTGTATCAGTGGTTATAAAATTCATTATAATTCATGAACCCAGAACAATACAAAATCACTAGTACCATGGAGGCATCTGTATATCTAATATAGAATTTATCTTGATTTGGATAAGGTTTGGCCTAAAACATATTGCTGAAATTACATTTCATTTCAAAACTCTCAATCTAGAATAGCAGCATTAACCTAGGCATGTCATAAGTAATATACAATATTTGTGTCTGCTCTATATGGAATATAACAAGTCTCACCTGCGGCATGACATATTATAGATTGGCCACTCATATTGTATATATAACTTACAGAACTCAACATGGGTATTGATTTTTAATTATGATTTTAGAAGTGACTGTCAATAAATGAGCAAGTTGTCATAAGCTGGCAACTAGCACACTTGAATAGAGTCAAATAATTATTCCCAAATTAGATGCAGACTTTAAAACCTCTTCAATAAAACACTGGAATAGCCAACACATGAGTAAAAAATGAAAAATATAGTTTTTAACTGTGTAAAAGAATCTGGGTTTTAAGAATCTTATCTGTTTTGTGCAACCAGACCAATGAATATCACTGCAACACATCATCATCCAGGTCATCTGTTTCTGTGGCATTTTTCTTGATTTCTTCCAAAAGTCTAATAAGGTTTTCTATTCCAAATAGATAACCTGTGTCAGGTCCAGAACGAACCTTATCCTGTGGACAACCACTATATGTAGTGTGTGCAAAGTCAATCATGCGTACATCTACTTTGAGCCGCCGTGATCCTTTGGCACTAGATGAAGAAACAGTTGAAAGACTTCTTTGAAGATTAAAATCAGTTGACTCCATAGAAGAGCTACATTCACTGTCATGCCGTGATCTTGAGCTTGGGTCCAATTCTTTACCTTCATACAACAGTAGCAAAGAACTAGAGTAGAAGCGATAAGAGTTCATTTTTTCTATGATACGGTACAGTTTTTTGAGTTTGTGTATAAATGGTTCAATCAGTTCAATTCTAGGTCGTTTCCCATTGTGTAGAAATGTAGTCAGTTCTCTTGTAAATCCCTCTTCTGACAACTTAAGACCGTAGTATTTGTTTTTGCACATGAATCGCCCCGAATCTTGCTGGTAGACCTGCAGAGGGAAAGTGTTTTAGGAAGTAAGAAACACTGTACCATTTAAATCTGTTCTTGACCATTTTAATATGTACTTTTTAAAAAAGACTATCTGACAATATTTCTATCAAAGCTTAGCCAATCAAACACATTCAATAAAATAATGCATTCTGGTTGGCTAAGCTTTGATATTAAAGGGTTATTAATTGAGATCGAGGTCTGTACAGAAAAATATCAGACCAAGATCTTGACAGTACTGAACAAGCACATCAATCTTTTCAAGAGTACTTATAATGGATACAAAATGCAGCAAGTAACACATTTCCCATGACAACTCAAAATCCTCCCTTCCTCTTTGCCACACCCTCTGAGACCATACATCATCAAAAATCAATTGAGGTTGTTCTATTTGATGCTCCTTATGTTTAGTACACATCATGTAAACATGTTCTCTTACTGTGTCACATATATCCACACATTAAAGCAGTAAAAAAATACTGATACCTGTTGTCCACAAGCTCTGACACCTAGGGTTTTAGAGGTAGAGGATTCTACTTTAGCCATGATTCTAGCACGTTTGTCATTAGGAGTGTCATCACCGTGTTGCCTTGTTCCCATCTTAAGGTCCAATATACAAGGATACGTAAATTGGTATGCTACATTTTCCAAAACAATGAATTCTGAAACAAAGGTTAAGAAAACCACAAGGTAACAATGG
Source organism: Diadumene lineata (assembly GCA_918843875.1). Lineage (NCBI taxonomy): Eukaryota > Metazoa > Cnidaria > Anthozoa > Actiniaria > Diadumenidae > Diadumene > Diadumene lineata. Next base: position 13,579,036 of record OU974069.1, on the reverse strand, counting down.
ATTTTGATAAAATAAGTATGAAATTTACAAACACAATGTATTTTAGATCCAACAAAGTTCTTGCCAATATCGTTTTGCCTTGCCCACCCTCTACATAATGGCTTCCAGGATTGCACAGCTTTTCACTAGACATATATTTTCAATGTAGACCTCTTCGATGTACACAGAAAGACTTTGTAACAGAAGAATTAGAATAAAGGATACTTTGTATTTTTGCTGTCTTGTTGAGTTTGGATAACTGCTGTTTATGTACATGCAAACTCCATGGATTCACTTCACTCTCTGCAAAAGATTGATAAACTGGTAGGTCAGCAACTTGTTCAATGATTACTGAAATCCAGTTGTAACACTGTACCATTTCAATCTGTACTTAATCACTTAAATCAGTACTTTTAAAAAGTCAAAGATTACAAGTGTGATATATCCAAAACTTAACCAATCAGAACATATTATTCATAGAAATGTAAAATCTGATTGGCAGCATTGGTATATCTCTGTCACACAACCCTTTTTCAAAAGTACAGGTATAAGTGATCCCGTACAGATTAAAAAGTTATAACGTAAATTGTATTCGTTTCTATCATCTGTTGCATCATTAAGTGATTGACGACAGGAGAGAAGCAATTTAAAATTATTGATTATGTAACTTTTTATTGCTTTTCTCCTTTCTTCATTCCACTATGGAAACATACTCCTGTTAAAAAAAAATTGGTGAAGAAAAAATAGGAGATATGGCTACGATAGTCGAAAAGTCTTAATTAATTCAAAATAGATTGCACCAATAACCATCTGTGACCAATAAAATTTTCATCTATCCATTAGCATGATTGATTTGTTAAATTATTTTCAATTCCATGATTCCTTTTTGTTAAACTATCGCATATCTCCATTCTCTCCCACAAGAGTTTTTGATAATAGGTGTATACATTTTTAAATATACATCTAATTTTATGGCATTGCAAATGAAAATGTCTCATTTGATCATCATAAATTATGAGACAAGAAACTGCACCACTTGTACAGTAATCACACACTTCAGAATCCTAATCATGAAACTGCAAATGGATTCATAACACCATGACAAACAGTAAAGGTTAATAACCTTATGAAGAGTGTTGCTTGTTGGTTCTGCCCTGCAAAACCAGGCAGCCTGGAAAAAGTAAAAGATAGAACAAGCGAAGATAACCTCACAATATTTCCACCCTATATTTATCTCATTAGTTAGTCAGTTAGTTTTAAGAGCCAACATAGAATTAGCAGGGCAGGTTAAGGTTTAGAAATAAAATTGAAACAATTTGTTATTTTAAAGAACATTAAGTTAAACTTGTACTCTTGTGAATAAAAGAGGAAGAGCATGTCACTACTGGGCACACAGTTATCATTTCATTTTATTAAAATATGTTAATTTTATATATAGTTTATTGCTTATTTATAGACAGTGCAGTTTTGGATTCCTTTTTATACAGCTTTAGCCTCCAAGGCATGTACGTTAAATAATAATATTCATTTGTTCAGTAATGGCCTATGGAAATGTGCAGTCTTCATTGTGTGAAAAATTGAAATTTTCAATCGGAATCTTTTATGAACACATTTTTAAGATAATGCTGTGTAAAAGAGAATTCAAATATGGACATTAATTGTTATTCTTGTGTTAACGATTTGCCTGAATATTATTTAAATATTGGAGACAAAAAAAAACACACTCTATTTATTGCACACTCGTTACTACTGCATTTGACTGGTGTGACTATGTGCATCATGCTATGTACATATAGTCATATACACAGGACACTTACGAGTCTGTTCTTTCATTTCATCGGCAGCAAAGACGCTGTCTTTACGACTATCTACTAGTTCAATTCTACCACTCCGTAGTCGTACCCTGCAAGCGAGATAAAACATCCTTAGTGCATATGTACAGTGAAACTAAAATTTGAGATCAGTTCTAAACCCATATTAAATATTAACCAGATGGTTCAGGATGATGATGCTGATAACAAGGACAGATTGGTTCATGATGATAACAATGATTACATCATAAACAAGACCAAGGTGGTTCATGGGAAGGAATGACGTCAGTGACAATGCTTGCAGCAAAGAAAACATCAATGTTTATGCAGGCAAGGGACAATATTGAGTACACAAAGATCACTATCAATTAAAATAAATAATTAATTTTTGACCAATTCCAGGCAAACATATATGTTAAACTGGCAAAAAAAAAAACTCATTTATGACTGTTCAATTTCAATTCAAGCAATCACTTTACCTGTGAGGTCTTTTTTGTATACTCTCAAGATGTCTAGTTCTAAGTGATGTTCGTCGGTTAGGTGACTTAGTAGTGACTTCATTATCATCACTACCACTATCACTATCTGATGAATTGTTATAGCTATTGTTGGTTGTTTGATTCTCAAGAGCTGTTTTATCAGGATGGGCAACGATGTAGATAAATCCTTCATCATCTTCTTCAAAACTGACATATACCACACCTATAAAATCAAAAAACAGAGTTAAAACTCTAAAGAAAAATTAATGTTGGGTGGCTATTCATAAAATACATCATTCAGCATCACACTCATCATCTTCATTATCATCCGATTGTTATAATTATTAATAATTATGATCATAATTCATCATCATCACCATCACACATAGCTGTTGACCATATAATTTTCCATACAATACTAAATAATATTTCTCCTTTTTCGAAAAACTGATAAAATTTTCACATTTAAAAATTGAAAATACTATGGTTATGCCTTATAAAATTGTCTTATGAGATTAAGGATAATTATATGATAAACAGAATATCACATGGATACTTGGAGATCACCTATTATAAACTTGACATCAGAGCTTAGCCAATCAGAATGCATCATTTGATTGGCTAAGCTTTGATATAAATCTCTCACACAATATTTATCAAAACTTATGGTTTAAATGGTGCAATATTTTTATTTTTCATAAAGGCTCATTGCCATAGTTGTATAGTGGTATAATCCAACGTCAAGGAGGATAAGTCAAGTATTTCCTTTATTCTGATCTTCTATTAAAGTAAGACCTGTATAACCTGACAAATTGCCAATGCGCTTTAAAACTATTTGAAGCATTAGGAATGTTTCACAAAATGTCCTTTGCAGAGGACAAATTCAGATACACTACATATACTTCATATTTGGCCTCATTTCTGCAAAATGAAACAGTTAAAACTTAAGTGCAAAATAAAATTAATTAAAACTACAAAGGATTGTGCAATAACAATTCAAAACTATAAAATATTTAATATCTTTGAAGATAGATGAAAACTACTATGTCCACCTTACTGACACTGCAATACAGCCTCTTTAGATAATTAGGGATGTTTTCAGAAAATAAACAAGGGAAGTTACACATTTTATAAAATCAAAACAAATATATTTGAAAAATTGAATTATTTTGCTTTTCTCAAAAATAAAATACAAATTGTTCCCAAGACGTCAAGGATATGAAGATCATTTATTATTTATTGAAGAAATCTTGGGTTTCAACCAGATTCTAGAACTGGTTTATCCGTCAACATATTACTTTCTGTGCAAAGATTGAGGGTGAAGATAACTAAACTCTTTCTCACTGATACATATCTACTATTAAGAATATTAATCAAAATTTTAGCAAAAGAATGCACAAGAAAAAATCCTTTTCTCTTTCTTCATCCTATTTAAGTAAAAAAATATAATTTATTTGAAAACAAAAAGTGCACATTATTTTTTCTAAGCAATATGCAAATCCCAAATTTTCCTTTTTGAAAATATAGATTGAAATATTGTGCAATGCTATTGTAAGGACAAATACCCTAAAATCAATATTCTTAGCGCATAAACACAGGATAAAAAAATACTGTTTGTCAAATAACACAGTAATACATTTAACATTGTCATTCCATAAGCACCAGTCACAATGAAGGATTTATTTTTTAATCAGTGGAAAAATGGGGTAGAAAGTGATTACATCTTATGATTCTTAATGTGTCATTCAAATATCAATTTACACTTTTTTCAATTTCAAAGAAAAATGAAGTAAAACCTTCATCTTATGAGTAAAAAAATAAAACTTGTCAACTGGAAAAATGGCCCTGATTATGTGAATAGGGCATTTATAATTACTTACAATTCCTGCACAACATATTCGTGTTTGTCGATTATCCATAGAAATCCCGGAAGAAAATGGGTATGATTCTACTATTGTAGGAATTCAGAGATCTATCTAAAATTAATGGATTCACTTCTGAAACCTTGGATTATTTTTAGGACATGTTTTGATGTGAAGGTCGAGACAGATTGTATTTCATTGAAACTTTATATGCAAGTGATAAACACATACATATTGTTTTTATCAGTAGTTCTATCAAATAAAACAATCCGTTGTTTTCCACCATATATATATTTTTCTTGATTAGTGAATATGACAAATAAACCTGAAAGTGACAGATGGGCAAAATTTAAATTCACAAGCTCTCGGGCTGTTTGGGAACGTCCTTCCTCTGTCACAAATTCAAGGAGATTCACGTGTTCTAAACGATGAAAATATTATTTCTTTTCGACAAAAACCTTTCTAAATAACATTAAACACTGTCTAAATTGTATTAAATTAAATGCTAGAAGTTAATTTGTAACTTTGACTGGGGTGTATACACGTTACCAGTTGCCTTACCTCTGTATTCCGGGGTAAAAGCCTTCATTTCCGATGGCAGATCTTCGTAGAAACGATGTTCTCTCACAACGAAAGGCTTGCAAACTGATACTTCATCAAACGACATCATAGTAGAATGTCCTCCCACTTGATGAACGAAAGGCTCCAAAGGAGTAAAATTAGCCGTTGATACACCAGCACTCTCCTCCGCCATTTTTCGTCCTTTCAAAAACGCCGATTACACAAGTTATTTGCTGTTATTTTCCCACCAATACTTTCAATTCACAGTCGAACAAAGTTTATTACTTTTATCCCTGCTACGATCTAGGGTGATTGGACGTTTCGAAATGTTTTTCAACAGTAGAAGATTTCTTTTTTCTTGATCGATAATAACTCTCCTCACTCCAGAAGATCGTTTTTGTTGCCATCCACCTCGCCACTGACGTCACTGTGGAGTCACATGAGCTCGTTGCAGTTCTTGATTGGTTCTACCACAAAGGTCCAAACTTTTCATTTCCGGTTCGTTAAGGGTGACAGTCAAAAAGCAGACAGCAATATCACGCAGCATTTCACGTCCTCATGCACACAAATAATTCTGTACGTGATTTGTCACACATAACTATAAACTGAGAAAAAATATGTGAGAGAATACAAAGAGCTCTGAAATAATAACGAGTAAAAAAAATTATGAAGAACGAAGGAAAATAAAGAGTAGGAATGACTATTGGGAAATATCAAAACAGTAATTTCGATTGCCTTACTACTAATAAAAGAGTTTTATATCGTGTTTACTACCGTAATCGTTGAAGTGAAACCTCCGAAGTTCAAAGTCTATTTTGCAAACTCGCATTTTTTCAGAAAAATCGATATTCTCATGCAGGTTCATGGGTTGAAAATTGTTGATGGACTTTATGATAAGAAGAGAAAATTGTTCTTATTTCTAAATATTCGATTTTTATTCAAAATTTTTTTATTTTTTCCAAATTGATTGACGGCAGTCAAAATGCGAGTTTGTAATAGAGTCAAAGCTTTGGAAGTTGCACTTCAACGATAACGGTAGTAAATAAAGATTTCACTTCACTTCACTTGCTTTCTCGTGCGATTAAGGATGATGGGATCGTGCATTTTTGTCGATAGTTTTTCTTTTCATACTCGATACAGATATGTAATTTGATACACTGAGTAGAAATATGTGAAAAAAATTAAGGGTCACCGACTTTGTTTAGAACATGATATGGATTTTCAAAGTCTGGCCTGGGCATGCAGTAACAAATCAGGGTATGTAACCGACTTTAAGGTAATTTCGTAGAAATAGAACTAGCCATAGAATTTTGATAAAACTTTCTACAGCATACCCACTTTTGTCAATTTAGCATCTCACATTCGAAAGTGGCCATCATTCATAAAAGTATTTCTTTACTGAGCTTGGTCAATACAAAATATTTTGAATGTGCTTTAATGTGCTCCGTATACATTGGGCTACTGATATAATGCAAAAGATTTTCACTAAAATTCAACAGCAAAGAGAAATAATTATAACGCAAAAATTAACAAAATGTTCGAATTTTTACGGGCCTCGTCGATGCTTTGAACGAAACACTTTTCAAAATATCGAAAAATCTAGCCACAGAATTTTGTCATCGATCATATATGTTGTAAAAAAACATGATTTCAAATGGAATTATAAAATAAAAAAGATAGGTGCCCGTATTGGTTTGCGAGATATTTTGAGAAATATCCTCAAAATTCAATAATATCAAGGCTTTTCCGAGTATGGACTGGGGCGAGTTTAAAGAAATTTTTCAGTTCGCTTGAAAATGTGAAAACTGTTTGTATTTTTACGTTTAAGTGTTTCTCAGACGTAACTCTGTATCTATTGATGATAAGAAATGTAAAACTCTAAAATTCGAAATATGCGCAGAACTGTGCGCAGTGCAAAACTACGGAATTACCTTAATAGACATTCAAATATATAGCGTTTAGTTCTGAAGCTACTACATTATATGAGGATTTCAGAAATACAATAAAAAACCGGGGTCACCGTGTTTGATTTTGAGTCGATTTTGAGTTACAAGCCGTACATTTACTGCCATTTTCAAAGAATAACGTCCTGATAATAATGTTGTAAAACAGAAATCAACTCTCTTTAAAATTTATAAAGAAAATTAACAAACTGTTGTTTTCAATTGCCAAGAAATAATAGGTCATAATAGGATTGTTTATGCCTTTCTTTACAAATAAGTTGAGCGATGTCGAGGGAGTGTTCCAAGCATAGTTAATAGAGGGGTTTATAAATATACTCGGAGGCACACAAACTATAATTCTTCGGAAAGTGTTATCAAGTTATGTTATACGGTTTATCCAATAAAAGATATAGACCTGCTGTATTGAGTGTCTTTTTGTTATTTTATTTGTAACATAAATAAATGTTACAACAGAGTATTTTTTTAAGAAAGTTTTGCTTTGACTAAAAAGTCTTTAAGCGATTTTTCCTTTCTATAAGACACTATAGGATGGTCTGGGAAGATCCGTGATAAATTCTCGTTATTGGAAATTAAATGCCTTTTAATACAAGGATTAAAAGTTGTTACAAAGGGTAATAGTTTTTTATTCGTTTTGCATTTTGGTTGTGTTAATGCTTTATTTCTCTCTTTGAACTTTACACTGTTAAGAATCGTTGTTGTGATTTTAGAAGGATAGCCTCGCTTCGTTAAGCGTGTTTTGAAATCCTTTTTACAACTAGTAAAAGATTCTTTATCTGAGTTAGTTCTAAGTAAGCGAAGTGCCTCGCCCTTAACGAAACCCTTTTTAACACTAAAAGGGTGACAAGAAGAGAAATGTGTGTACTGAAATGTTTCAGTTGGTTTAAAATGCGTGCGAATATCAAGTATTCCTCGTTCTAGAAAACGATTTCCTTTGTATATTTCAGTATCAAGAAAAACGATTTTGTTGTTAGAGATTTCACTGGTAAATTTAATAGTAGAGTGCAAACAATTAATCCGTGAAACTTTAGTAATACTAAATAGTGCTATTTTATGGTAATTCTATTGTTTTCTTTTGTTTAATTAGTACTATTTTGTACTATTTAGTAATTAGTGTTTCATGGATTTATTGTTTGCACTCTATGGTGATAGGAATTAGCATAATCAACAAAATTGTTAATTTCTGCTTCGCTGGTTGTCCATACTGTAAAAATATCGTCGATAAATCTCTTCCAAACTAAAGGTTTTAAATGGCTGTTTTTAAGTAGATTTGTTTCTATTTTCGCCATGAAAATAATTGAAAAAGCTACTGCCATTTTAGTACCCATAGCTATTCCGTGTGTTTGAAGATAATGTTTGTTATTAAACTTAAATGAATTCTCACTAAGTATCAGTCTTAAGATCGCTCAAATACTTTGTAGGTATAGGTTGATCTTTTTGATAGTAAGAATCATAAGCTTCGCAAATTACTTCAATTCCTTCGTCTTGAGGAATGTTTGTGTAAAGTGCGCAAACATCTAGAGTGGCTAGAATAGCATTGTTTGGGATGTACGTTTTTTCGATAAAGTTGATAAAATCAGTGGTATCTTTTATATATGACTCTTGTATTTTAGCAATAGGTTGCAGTAGAGTGTCTACAAAGAATGAAATGCGCTCTGTTGACCCGTTATTACCAGATACTATGGCCTACCGACTGGTATTTTTGTGTGGATTTTAGTCAGTGTGTAAAATTCTGGTATTCTAGGTTGTTTCTTTCCTAGGGAAAGCCACTTATGTGTCATTTTGTCAATATAGCCGTTGTAGTGAAGTTTATTAATTAAACTAAGCACTTTTTTGGCAGTTGAATTAACTATAGGATTAGCGAGAGGTTTATAGAACTTGCAGTCACTTGTTGTTCTCCTTCAGCTATTTTGTCTATAGTGTTCATGACAACAGTGGTAGTACCCTTGTCCGCCTTTTTTAAATTTAGAGTTTTATTCGTTTTCAAAGCTTTGAGAGATATACGTTCTTGTTCTGACAGATTATCACTCACTTTAATGAAATCGATTAATGACAATAAAGATTTGGTTTGTTCCAGATATGTTTCCATGCAATGCCACTGATGGTGTAGGTAATGGCTGCCATGTAGATTTGACATGGAACGGGTGTGGTTTACTGTCTTTGTTAGAAAAGTAATATCTAATTCTCAAAAGCCTAGCAAAACGGTTAAAATCGCTCAAAAGTGATTTATGGTTTTTAAATATAGGCGGTGTAGGAATGAATTTGAGCCCTCGCGATAATAACTTAGATTCATGTAGATTTAAAACCTTATCAGAGGTGTTTCTAATGAAACTATCGTATTCGGTTTTATTTATTGTGTTATTGTATTCGCTGAGTTTGCGGCGTCTAAAAGAGCGTTTCGTAGTTAAAAAACTACGTTTATTATTATTATTATTGCTTTTTGAGTCAGTAATCAAGCCACTATGTTCCAAGGTAGGAACTGTTCTTCGTTCCATGTATTGTAATTTTTTTGTGTTTCACATATGTTGTATTCTTAATAAAAAGTTTTATTTTTCAGAAAGAAAGAAAAAGGGATCACCGTCTTTGTTTTTGAGATATCTTGCCGGGCAAAGATGAAAAATCTGGCCATCTTGAATACCGCACGGGGACTGGTTCCTAATAGTTTATCGTTTGAATTCGAAGGGTAGTTAAAAAAAAAACTAAGTTGCATTCCAAACTCATTCAAACTACATATCTGTGTCGAGTGTGAAGAAAATCTATAAGTCATATATACAGGCAACTGCAAAAAATCTGCCGACAAGGACATATATAAATATATATATTTTTAAAAGAAGAAATTATGGGATATCAACCACTATATTTTTTTCAGATAGTACTCATCGCCGAGAGCTGGTGAAATGTTATTGCAAGACCGCTAGGGATTATGGGATAGAAGTCTTGCTAGTCCGCAGAGTTTCACAGTAAATCCATAAGGCTAGAAGAATCGAGCGCACCCATTTCCCTCCAAAACACAGGAAGCCCTATATCATGCATGCAAATTGATGCAATGTTTTAATTAAATAGCTAGTTTGAATTGTTGTACAATTTTACTCTCATTCGGGCCCGTGGCATGCCCCTTGACAGCGTGCATGATCCTTGCGATCGTACTTATAAGCTGCACTTTACTTTTTTATGCATTTCTGGATCAATGGTGCTAAAGCAGCTTAAACATATTCTATCTGCTTTTATTTGCCACAAAAAAATGCGCTAGCACGCTAGCTGTTTTTTCTTGTAACAAGTACAGACAATGTTGGGGACGGTTCCCAACATTGTCTCTGCTTACTTTTTGCACACTCTCTTCCCCTCTCCTATTTTTGTAGCTTCCAGCCACAGAGTTACCTGCTCCCCGTGTGTTTTTACACTTCTATTTCTCGGTGCTACGAATGCAAGTGAGACAGCTAGCCTTCCGCTGTTTTGGCCACGATATAAGCGAGACAGCACGTCTGTCTTCTGCCTCGTTTTTTAGGAAATAACTAGAAAGCAGGGAGCAATGCCTTCTGAATGTATGATATTTTTTGCTATAGGAATAAAAACTCGCCTGCTTGCCTTCTAGTTTTACTATGAGATTACAATCACGCCAGTCTTTTTGCTGTTTTCGTTGCTTATTACAATTCGATGACCTTGAAATGTTTAGTTTTGCTTTCAATATATGTACAGAGGTATGTGGACATCAAAGCGAGGCTAGGAAGGAGTTGAGTTGTGCGTTATTTGTTTTTGCAAAACCGTGTGCTAATTCTTTAGCTATTGAGCCTATATAGTCTCACTCAATGCAATTATTTCGGTCAGTCATGCAAGCACGAGCGATTAATGATCCCCCAAAAAAATTGAGTGGATGGAGCGACAGAGTAATCTCGGTTTCAAGCCCAATAAGTAAGGTCTTATATTCTCTCCATTGTTTTAGAGTTCTAAGACATGCGGGGGGTCGCTGTGTTTAACTGGGAGTCAAGTAAGCAGAATACACGCACTAAAAGTGTGCAACATAAATACCACTAAATAGTGCTATTTTATTCTAATTCTGTTGTTTACTTTTGTTTAATTAGTGCTATTTACTACTAAATAGTGATAACTGTTGCACACTTTTAGTGTTTGCACTCTATATTTTTGTGACATGTTGTTATCACGATATTTTTCCATTCGTCAGTGTTACGTAATCTGTATCATGCATGAAGTCATGTGCAAATTGATCTTGAAATTGGAAAAGTTAATGAACTGGAATCAACTTTTTTCTTGCAAATACTTGCAGTTGCAGTTTTCATCCGGCGATGTGGGGAGCTGCTTTGCCCTCCCCCCCCCCCCCCCCCAAAAAAAATGAAATAATAATAATAATAATGGAAACTTTATTGAGTTTTTTACCCAAAGTACAATTGTAAATCTCACTAATAATAGCTAATTTACAATTGGCTACTTGAATCTATTACAAAACATGAGAAAAACGATTTTCACTAATACTGCAACAACTCTGGATTGTTCCATTCTTTGTTTCTGCAGCAGAAAATATAATAAGACGATCTAATGGCAATATTCATTAACTTCTTAATTATGTGGAGTCGTTCGTTGTTATTAAAATGAAGATCTTCTAACATGTTGATAAAATTTGCAGAATCGTTAGCGAATACACCAAGCGCACTGATTGACAGATTTACAAAAACTGCATTTTTATAATGACTTTTCAAGCTATGTACAGACTCTTTATATTTGGCTTTTTTACGAGTAATATTTTTTTGTAGATTTGATTCATAACCCACTGTTAGTTCAAGTATGCACAGGTACTCATCATTTTTAGTAGATATCAATAGATCTGGACGGTATTCATCACCAGTAATTGTTGACGGACTCTTGAAGTTAGATAGGTCGGCATATAGGGACGCTTCTACAATAGATTGAAAGGTTTTAGCGAGATGGAGAAGGACAGAGTCGTGTCTCCAAGTGAACCGACCTTGTTCAAGATATGAGTTACATCCAGCAATTACATGTAGAAGAGATTCAGGTTGAAGGTACAGTCTGAGGATGGTGAAAGACCCCACTTCAGTTGGCTAGATTTTTGCGTGTAGGTAAAGTGTTGTTGATGTATCGAATTGTGAAGTTGAAAATGTTTTTTGGTTATTTAGATTGTACAGTGGACCAAATGTTGTTTAGTTTAGGGAGTGAGAATTTTACTACACTTGAGAAGAAGCTACCTTGAGATAGTAGTTGGTTTTGTAGCTTCTCTTCATGTATAGCTTGGAAGTCTTTCGCCACATCTTTGGTAGACTTGTAGACGTCATACTGCAGATTAGTGTGGCACTCGTTGATTTCCATAGTTGTTTTATTGACTCGTTGGGGGAATTCTTTAGGGCTTTACTTGCCACTGATTGGCACTGGATGAACTTAACGGAAGGAGGAATGATTTTTTGACCATATTTATTACAGGGGAGAAAAATGTTGCTTAGCATTCCACATATGGGGATATTTAACCATTTACGCATATACCCTAACACTAAGGAATCGAGACTTTCTTGAACCCAAGTCTTGGATAAATCTGCAACAGTGAAGTGCCAAGAAACTTTTGATGAGACATACCGGTTATAGAGGAGAAGTTTATTTTTTGGGTGTAAATGCTTTCGGTCAATTTCGGACATTAATTTTTCAAAAGTAGTAATAAGTTCAGATTTATGTTCTGATTTTCATGTCAGCCCATTGACACCATAATGAAAACCGATTTAGTAGGTGTTGATTTTCGTTTTCTTGACCAGAAACAACAGCAGCATCATCAGCAAATTGGAACCAGTGAATTGGGTTAAGAAAAAGACCAAGTTGACGAAGTGAGAAACCAAACTGTTGATATTTGTCTACCTTTATGTGTTGAATAAATGTATTAAAACACATATTAAACAGAAGCGGACTTAAACAGTCACCTTGAAGGACTCCACTGCCTTCGTTGATGAATGGAGTTTGGAATTTAGATGTGATTATTGATGTCGTGAAATCGGTATAAAGACTACTAATGAGTGTTTTGATGTGAACAGGAACGTGATGATAGTCGAGGACAGATTGAATGAGATTATGATGAACCTCTCCAAACGCATTTTTTAGGTCAAGTAGTGTTATGATCAGAGAGCGTTGTTTGATGAGTGCTTTATTGATGACATGAGCCATTTGAGCAGTGTGTTCTAATGTTCCAGATATGCCGGGTGTAAAGCCTTTTTGAATATTATGTTCGATGAGGTTATTTTTCGAAAGGAATGAGACGATTGAATTTCGGAGACATGAAGTGAAAACTTTTAATGGGATGGATTCTAGTGTTATTGGACGAAAGTTTGCAGGATTGTTTGTTTCTCCTTTTTTATGAATAAGAATAGTACAAGCTTTTTTCCATTCATAAGGGACGGATCCAGAAGACCATACGTTACTTATTATGTCAGACAAATATGTTCTTAAATATGGACATCTCTTAAAACATATGATGGAAAGCTGAGAGGGCAAGGAGAACCAGACGATTTCATTTTACGAATCACATTTGTAACTTGATCATAGGTTGGTAGATCGAGGTTGTAAGGAATAATAATAATAATAATAATAATAATAATAATAATAATAATAATAATGGAAACTTTATTTACTTTTTCATATACAATTGTAAATCTCACTGTTAAGGTAATTTACAATCGGCTACTTGAATTGACTAAAATGAATATTAAAATAAAATTGTTTACAATGTATTTTGGTTACTTAAGGATACGATCTTCATCTATATATTCAGAATAATGATTACAATGAAATGAAGAAATGATAAAGGAAAAAAAAATTTTAAATTTCATTAATTCAGGATTTTCCCAGATTTTGTTTCGTTTACAAAAAATAAAATACGTAGACCTAATCGCCATTTGAATTATTTTTCTTATTATATACATTTTCTGTTTTTTATCGAAATCAAGCTCTTCGAGCATTTTTAAAAGCGAAGAGCATTCATTAGAGAATACTCCAAGAGAACTAATCGAAAGGTTAATAAATTTGACGGTTTTAAAATTATTTTGTAATAATAATAATAATAATAATAAATAAAAGAAAAAGGTCTCTGGCTTTGCCTTTGGCTTTGTCAACGGGAAACCATGATCTTTTTCGACCTGAAGGAATCAAAACACAATCAATTTTTTACAAAAAACCCTGATACAATGTTTTATGTTCTATGGAGTTTATTCATCCGATGAAGGACAAGACTAAGTGGTTTTACATAGTAGAAATATTTTCAAACTTGTATGTGACCCTTGGAACTAGTTCTGCAGCGGATTACATCATCGATGACTTCATGATCAGGCTACTGGAGGTGATGTAAGTACACACGAGCGACACGAGCCCCGATATTTTTTAGCTCAATGTTAAAATCAGAACTTAACACTTGTTTAAGAAAATCGGTAATTCATGCATGTGAAGCTGACCACATCAAAAGGCAAAAGGAGGCCGTCTCAAAGAGTGTAACTCCGTCGTTTTTAATTTCTTTCCTTTTAAGTCTTTTAATGATGCTCACAAGCACGGCTTTTTCCATATATATCAACCAGTGAAATTAAATAGGAATTTACACTTATAATAATAATAGTTCTTAAAATAATTGCATAATTACTCGGTCTCAATGCTTTTTACAATAAAAAGATATATAAAATATTACAATAATAAGGTATTTAGATAATATTAATATTAAGATAATAAGATGATAATTATAGTATGTTAATTAAAATATGCTCGTTTTGAATCTATATTCGTGATTAACATCACGAAAGTAATTTTCCCCTGAAAAATAATCAGACATGAATCTGAGAGATTTCGCCGCCGGATGTTCATCACGGCCTATTACAATTCTACACTAGTCTTTTAGGTATATACTCAAAGCAAAATTTTCAACAATTAAAAAAGAATTCTGAAATCTTGTAAAACGGAAAGGTATTTCTTTTTTTCTGAAACATTCTGCCATTTCATTCCTCAATCATCTGTCTGTCTGTCTGTATTTATTGCACTTCTTCCATACTTTTTTATTCCTCTTTTGTCCTCTTATTTTCTTGATATAATAAGGTATGACCAAAAAAAGTTATTTGGGTGGAAATTGCAGGTTCTCCTTTGCATCTACAGGCAAAGGTCCTCAAAGATTTGATCTCTGAGTACAAAGGTTGTATTTCCCGTAACGCTCGATGTCCCAGAATTCCCATCGCCAGTACGCCGGCTTATACCTGTCATGGCGACGAGCGAGTTCAATTCAGCTGTATAGACCCGAACTTGAATGGAAAAATGTGCTCTTGAACTCTTCTGCTGCTAACCGTAAACAGCTTTCAATGATTAAGAATAGAAATAACAGCCTTAAGACTTCCAGGACGTACGACGAAGATGGTTATGTCCTGAGAGCAGGCTGTTTGTGCTTTCGAAATGAAGATGAACAAGAGGCGAGTGTCGTCATTGTGTAAACTACTACGCTTTCTCTTTCTCCTCGCTTACTCTGTTTTCTACTCCATCTAGGTTCTTCTAGTGTCTAGTCTTAGAAAGCCTGATAGATGGGTCGTTCCAGCCGGAGGAATCGAAAATGGAGAAGAACCACACGAGACAGCAACACGAGAAGTCGAAGAAGAAGTAAGTGGAAAAGGACGACCACGTTGAATTGAATGGCTATTGGTGTGCCGCCACATAAAACCACATAGTGTTTCTCGCTTGTTAAAACAATAATTAACCTTTAAAATGATTTTTTTTCTATTTTAGGCTGGAGTTATGGGCAAGCTAGGAAGGTTTCTTGGAATTTTTCAAGTAAGCAATTTTAATGAAAGCCAAATTAAATAAAGACTCGTAAGTTAAACCCCCCATAATCTTCGCGTTTATTAATTTCTTTTGCATGTTTGCAGAACGATCTAAGCCGAACGAGAACTTGGGTGTTTGTGTTGGTAGTGACTAACGAGATGGAGATATGGGAAGAATCTAGAAAGGGTAAGTCACAACATTTAACATTCTGGAGAACAATTCGTAGGGTTTGCCTCGCTATTTTAGCTCAACCGTGTATTCATATTTGCACTTAAAATGCTTATGTCGTGTTTGTTGTGGTGAAATTGCTAATCATGTTATCACTAAACGAAATATAGGAACAGTTTATGTTGTGAAAAAAATAAGTGTAGTTGTATTGTTTCGCAAGAAAGTGATAACACTAGCCTTGACCTCGTCAATGTGCAGATTTTTATCATTTTATTCAAAATTGAAAGTAATGTTACGCACAAAATAATGTTTGTTTATTTGTACTTTGGACCCTATGTTCACAACTATGTTGAAGTAGTCATTGCTTTATGTATACACAAGAAGTCTTAAACGATATTATTCCAAAAGCTACTAATAATTTCGAATAGTCCCATTATCAGATAGTACAAATCTCAAAATTGGTAGATTTCTGAAGTGGAAATCTAAACTAATAAATATACACTATTAAGCAATATCAATAAACTTTAAAAACAATGTTTAGAAAGTGTCTAAATGGCTGGAAGTCTCTTTTGTTTCTTTTGTGTGTGGCTTTAAAGGAGCTTTTAAGTTATAATGATTCCTTAATGGAGAGTAGAATGGATTTTCTTGACGTGACAAATTCATTAATGGTTTGATATGATTGGTTTTAAATTTGAAATCCCTGTTGGATTACCAAAATATATTAGAAAGTTTCCTAGGCAATGGTTATGTATAGAAATATATAAACAGATTCTCCATTGGGCAAAATGACTTGTATTGTATCTTGGTGTATGTTTCTGATACAAATGTTTGTCACCAAAGCCTCAACGTTTCACTAAGACTTTAGTCAGTAATTGCTATAATTGCTTTATTTTGCCAGTGATAGATTAGAATGTGTAGCTTAAAATATGATAAGAACCAAGGAAGACCTGATCTGTGAGACCTTTTCAGTAACACTTTTTTTTCCTGTAGGGAAGGTTAAAATGTAAAAATGTTTAAATATTTGTGATATATGTCAAACATTGATAAGGAGCATGCATTTTTTTTCAGGGCTTTTTCAGTAATTTATAAAATAGCTTTTCTTTTGTTTTCATTATATCTAATAAATTAAAAATAAACAAATATTAAAGAAATTAGTGAAATATTGATATTTGTTTGTCAATGGATTTTGTAAACTTTTATGTCATCAAATGTTATATCAAAGGTTAATGCCATCAACTAAATATCTCAAAGGGTCGACAAATTGGACTGTGATAGTAAAAGCTTTATTGACATACTGTTATAAAAATGATTTAAGGTTCCTGACTTCTTTAGAATACTTGAACCAAACTCTCAAATGTAGCTGAATTTCTTTAGCAATGGTGGGCACATGCTACATATCAAATATGGTCAAAAACAAGGCATTGTTCTATGAGAATCCACTGAGAATTGAGAATTTCCTACGTAACAAGCCAAAACGCTAAATTCTTTTAGCAGAACACTGTATTCTTTTTTTAGTGTTATCAGAAAGATCAGCTACTGCTATTTCAAGTTGAGCTGGCTGCTGTCTGTATTTGACTGGATTGAGACAAGTTCGAAATCACTAGTTACACGCTGCAAAATAGTGTTTTGGCAGTTGACAAGTTCATTCTTTTGGGACAGGAACTTGTTAAACTTGGCTGGTGAATTCATTCTCAAACTTGTTTCAAATTATTCGCTATATTGGTAACAGAACCTGGAAAATATCCAGCTGTAATATTTTCATCCCATTTGACAACTTTTTAAATGATCAGAATCAGAAATTAGTGCTTAGACACACCAAGTTTAATAAGTTCGTGAGCAGAAAGAACAAACTTGTCAAAACATCTTTTCATGATGTGTAATAAGTGACTTCGAACAGCAATGTCTCGATCCAGTCAAATTCAGCCAGCGAATTAATCACCACCTCAAATTTTAAGATATGATTAACTGATCATGTTTGCTTTGGTTTGATGAATTTTTTACATAGTATGTCACAATGTTTTGTCTGCACAGTGACCAAAAATAAGCTTTTGACATTTATGTCTGTCAATTCTTTATTTATTTTTCTTCCCAAAATACTGTCATTATTTGTGTATCAAAGTTAATTTTAGGAATGTATACAATACTTGTTGGTATAAATACTTGCTGATATATTACTTGGCTGCATAAATATTTATTGATCCAAGAGCGAAGATGTCTAATCTTTTAGGGCTTCCAGAATATTTTTCTCTGAAGAATTTACTTTTAAAAACACTTAGTGAAAACAGTTGCATATTGATACCCTAAGGTGTTGAGTGGTCCGATCTTAATTATCCAGACATTTCTCTTCATTCTAAACAATCTGCAGAGCTTGTTTTTTCCTAGAAAGACAATTTTGTGTGAGTGGGAATCTTTATATATGATAATGTGGCTATGATGTGGTAGATGATTCAAATTGCTTTAGAAATTCTGGTTACAGTACAATGGAATAGTATTGTTTCCCTCTTGTAGTCAGTGGATTGTCAAATGTATATGTTCTGCAGTCAGACTGCATATTGAGGCTTTGGAATGTGTAAGCATTGCACTCAAGTTATCTGTAGAGATTCTGAGTTGTGGACGTTTTCCACTTCAAAACATAAACAAAAATGCAAATCAAATTTTTGCATTGTTTTAATTCTGTCAGTTCTTTTTAAATTTTGATATTCATAACTGAAACACTTTATGATGGCCTAGCATCCGTATCATGTATTAGATTGCAGCTTCTGAAACTGCTATTGATGTCTATTGATAAATTTATATTTGTTGTTTAATACTAGACCTGTATGATAGAATTTGTAATGATTTTTTGTGGGCGATGAGAGAAACTACAATGCTAGACATAGAAAAAAACAATTTGAAATGTCAAAAGTTTGTTTTGGAAATTCCAGGCATGCAATCTGAGTGCTTCCATGACTAGTGTTTGATATTTTTTTTAGAAACAGTTGTGGTTGATCATTGTTCTAAAGGAATACAATAATTATTTTGTTGCCATCAATAAGTTATGATAAGACAAATTGCTTTCTAGGTAGGGGACTTCTAAAGAAACAATTATGAATAGTGTCCAAATTGCTTTTAGATGACTTTAATCTTGATTATTCAGCTCCAAGGAAAGCCTACAGTGAAATATAAAATGCATCTTGTATTAGTTTTGTTATATTTCACCAACTGACTAAAGAATCACATATTTCATCATGATCATTCTTTTTATGTAGAAAGATGTAATATTCATTCTAAAGGAAAAATGTACATCTATATGTATAAGTGCATTTAATTAAACATGGATTATTTATTGTTGTTTTTGTTATTGTTTTATTTTGTTGTCTGCCTGTCTGTGTTGTGAAATCAGGGCAGAAAAGAATGGAAAAGGTTGTTTGCCATCGACATATTTTTTTGGATAATACTTAATATTGGTTGGTTCACAACCACGTTTTTAGGCCCTTCCACACATATCCAGATATTTTTCAAAACAGATATGTTTTTCAACATAGAAACATTTTCAAATGGTATTTATTCATGTGCATGTTTAAGAAAGGTGTTTATGCAAATCTCATATCTTCTGCAAAACATTGTGTTTTGATTCCTTCAGGTCGAAAAAGATCATGGTTTCCCATTGACAAAGCCAGAGACCTTTTATCAGCAAAACCTGTACAGCAGCGATATCTTGTAAAAGCTAAGAGCACAAGGTGACACTGGTGTTGTCTCCAAGACAGGACAGTGGAGAGCAACAAGAACAACAACCTTGTAAATAGATATGAACAAAATGGTATTATATTGAGATATAGCTATGTATATTGAATAGTATTTACACCACTGAATGATGATTTAGAGTGAATAGCTAGAAATAACTAGGAACTAATTATAATTATTGTTGTTGTGACTTAATCAACTTAGTGAAGCTTTCGCAAACTATACAACATTCCTCATTACATCAATACAAAAAAATTCAGTGGCAAAAATTAGGACACTTAAAAAATTTTTTGTTTTTTGTCATTGCCAACCTACTCTTGAAAGCTTATATATATTAACTCAAACAATTCTGAGTCTTTCTTAATGTTATCTGCTGTATAATTTGCTAAATGTTTTACATTGTGTGTTCTAAATGCACTAAATAGATAGTATATTCAAAGTAGTGCAACACCAGAATCATAAAAGTATCAAATATTATGAAGTAAAAAGCCAAAGAAGTAACAAACTTATATCCTGAAAAAAAATCATTCATGACCATCAAAGTACTCTACATCGGAATGAAAACAAAGCAATGGTTTGGTACATTTTTGGGTTTTTAATTAAAAGATTCTGATTTTGCATTGATGCATTGATTTACTCTTTTTTAATATTGAAATATTTATTAGGAAATATGAATTTGAATAATAGAAAACATCAACAACAACAACAAAAGATTTATACTTTAATTTATTATTGTTTTCATCACATGACATGTGGATGTGTTTGAGGGATTCTCTACTTTTTGTAATGTGAATTTTAAGAGTGTTACAGTTGATTCCAATAATAGTTTTTGATTTACATATAGATATATTTATTTTTCTGACTTCCTTTGTTATCTTGTCATCATCATTATTCTCTTCCATTTATCATAATCATCATTGCAATCTTCTCAATTGTCATCATTATTGTCGTCTTTATAATCAGCATCATTGTTGTCTAACATTTTTATAATCATTATCATCATAATCCAAATCATTACCACCACTATTTTCCCAAATGCCAACATCCTTTTCCTAATTACTTCCCTGCTGGCAAAGTCTATCTCGTTGGTGATTCCTGAAAAAAAGATTAAAAAAAGAGAGATTCTGTTGACACAAGAAACTTTGTTTGATATGACACTGTCCACAACTGAGGATAAACAAAACCAATAATTGTCTATTCTGTTTGACTGGATAATTAGGTTGCTACGGGATATTTGAGCCCACTATATAACATGCATTCATGTTGTTTGGACACACAAGAGTGTGCACAATAACAAAAGTAGCCTCAAGTCAGCAGTCTCT
This sequence comes from Diadumene lineata, assembly GCA_918843875.1. Lineage (NCBI taxonomy): Eukaryota > Metazoa > Cnidaria > Anthozoa > Actiniaria > Diadumenidae > Diadumene > Diadumene lineata. The sequence goes on along the minus strand of OU974069.1, from coordinate 13,558,377 downwards.
TTTTTTCTTGTCAGGAATCACAAACAAGAGAGACTCTGCTAGAAAGGAACCTCATTCATTCACCATCATCATTATAATCATGAGACTGTCTTCGCAATCCAGCTACTATTAATCAGTTCTCTTTAAAAAATGAAAAAGACTTTCCAATTAGCTGTATTATTGCTGCTGTAGTCATAAGGCATCTGCAGTTACTGTCCAGGGATTTTTAAAAGTGGCAAAAGCTTTTTAGTACATATCACACTAGGAAACAGCCACATAACAGTAGCACTACTTTATCAGCAAACATCACTTCTAAAGTGAATGTAAGCAAAAGAGTGAATAATTAAGCCTGGTTTATACTTGTGAGATCAGCATAAACACAAGAGTAAGAAAATGCTATTGTGCACTAAGCTGAAATGAGCACTAACAATATGTTCTCACTTCTTGTGACTGTGCTTATGCTTATTTCACAAGTGTGAACCAGTGTGGAATAAGCATAACACAACAAACTGCCTTGTTTTACATGCTTGACTCCACTCCTTCGTCTCTGCTTATTCTTATTTAACCAGGCTTCAGATTACATTTACTAGATAGTCGCTCCATAAAGCCACCAAAAGAACAGTCATGCAAGTTGGGGGGTTCCAATCAGTCTTGATTGGTGCACATTTTTTAAAAAAAAGTTTGGCAATTTATTGATCAAGTCATACTCCCCTGGAAAAGAAATCAGAAAGTATATAATTGCATGATTTTCAAGTTTTGGTGAGGTCTGGTTTATCCAGATGGAATGAACTATTTAACTTGCTTCTGATACATCTGTTTCTGGTGTTGAAATGACAGTGAAATACCAGAAATGGGCTCTTACTTGGTGTACTGGACACAGGTTGTTTCATCCATTTAGAAAACAAAAGATTCCATTTAGTTGAGCAATAAAAAGAAGCAAGAATAGAATAGAGTGCAAACACTAAATGTGTGCAACAGTTGTCAGTATCTAGTAGTAAATAGCACTACTTAAACAAAAGAAAACAACAGAATTAGCATAAAATAGCACTATTTAGTAGTATTTATGTTGCACACTTTTAGGGCATGCACTCTATAACAGTTATTAGGTACACAAAGTAATATATTGGAGGCTGGTAATCAAACATTTGCCATAATTTCCTCTAAAGTAACAGGAATATTGGACAGTTGTCTTTATCAATCTACTACATTGTGTATATCTTAATTCTCTTCAGAGTGATGTTTTAAATGTGTGCCATAACTTGATAATAATTTGAATTTTGTAGGAAAAAATATTGATTTGAATTTTGTACAAACAGCATATAGATTTCAGTACAAAACAAGTGTTATTTTTGTGAAACATCTGAGTGAATTGAGTGGCATAGTCTCCATCTCAGACTACAAGACTTGGTGTGTCTGAGTGTCTTCTTTTGTGTAAACATTTATTAGTCAGGTGGTGAATAAGCCATAGGTATAATTCTGTAAAACATTACTCTCGGGGGCCTATTCGAATAGTATCTGTTGTTTGCATGTTATAGAAGCCTTTAGAAACACATTATTCAAACCACTTCCAAGCACACAATTGATACTGTTTTTTGATTGTCTAACATTTGCAAAGATTTTCCATATCACAGTTGGGTAAGTGGTTTTTGGAGAGTGTTATTTCATGGCTTCTTTTTTTGAGTGAGGTGCGTGATTGCAGAAAAAGTCTGCATCCAATGTAGATTTCTTAAGAAAATGATGCTCCAGTTGGCTTATTTGCATTTTTCAGTCGCACACCTGGGAGACTTTTACTCTGAGGATAGTGAATCAAATGCTACTTGAAATAAATGTTCAGTTATTTGACAATGGAGTGCTTGTCAGTGGTTGATTCATAAGGCTGGGTCATGGAACCATCACTGGGGATTTACTGGGAATGTTTTTGAAAAATATCAAGAAAAAAAAGTTGAACTACTTACTATTGAAATTTGATAAATTTTGTGAAAAAGCATGCAATGGATTGTACAGAAAAATACAAAGACCGTAAGAATTAATAAGCAAGCCATTTCATTGTTCCCTCAAATGTCGCTTTGTCAGTTGATTAGTCCTCAGTTCCTGCGCTGTTATATTTTTCACATGCCAGCAATGCTGGCGTGACTATTATTGGACGTATTGCTTCTCTCATGTGGAAGTATAGAATACAGATGTTTGTTCGTGGCCTTTATTGATATTCTATGAAAGTTCTCCCTAAAATATAAATCAGGAGCAAACTAGGATTTTGGACGGAAATTAGGAAACTAGGATTTTGGACGGAAATTCTATTGTTTAACGAGCAATTTTTGTCACGGTATCGGAACAGAACAAAAGTTTCGTTTTCAAATTTATCCTGCATAGTGTAGCCAGGGTCTGCATCTCACCTCTATGTAGTTTTATAGCTATTTTACGCTAGGATTTTGGACGGAAATTAGGAAACTAGGATTTTGGACGGAAATTCTATTGTTTAACGAGCAATTTTTGTCACGGTATCGGAACAGATCAAAAGTTTCGTTTTCAAATTTATCCGGCATAGTGTAGCCAGGGTCTGCATCTCACCTCTCTGTAGTTTTATAGCTATTTTACGCTTTGTTTGAAGGCCACGGTTTTTCAAAACAATCCCATTTTCTGGATATTAAATTTGCAGATATTAAAGTCCAGCATATAGATGAATATGTATTCAGGTAAAATATGAAAATATGAAATAAATATGAATAAATAAAAAGGGTTGGTAGAAAATGATAAGCAAAGAAATCCCTAGGCCTTTACATTATTTTCAGCTCTTTACATTAACGGTCTTGTGGTCAATCGCTTAAAGTGTTAATAGACCTGCAGCAATAAGAACTTCACGCGTTCTAGGACAAAACCAACTCTTGATAAATTATTGACGAACAACAGATCTCAACCGCTGACATGCAAGCGAGGCTCTTGACAAGAAAAAACAACACTCAAATATCGAAAGCGTAGCAGGTCAACGCTTCACAAAATTATGATTCACAAAGACGAAAACACGTTATAACTGTACAAAAAGTTCGCTGATTGAACACAAAATGCTTCAAATAGGTTGGAGCTACATCTCAGACCTAACCTATGGAGGAGTAAACCATAGTTTACCGGGAAATGGCGGAAGAGAATGTGTTGAATTTCTACCGGCATGGCAAAGATTTGTTGAAACAGTTTTCTATTGTGGATTGTCGTTGTTCTTATTTCTGAAAACTTTACCGAAGTGTAAAATAGGAGACAAGTTGCCGCCGAATAGGATAGGAACCGGCGTCGGGAAGAGGTTTCTTTTAATATTGATGTGTGCTGTGTTTGCGATCGAAGTTGGTTTCAAAGTCGTCACAAAGCAAGTCATTTATTTACTTAATCCATGTCATGTTCTTACGATGGTTCAGGTAGGTTGATTTTCCTTCTTAAGTTAAATATCTCATAGTTTATCGTAGTTATCGTTCCGTATCGACGGATAAACAATCTGTTCATTCGAGTGCGTTCATCACCATTCACCAATCGATCGACAGATCAACGTTTCGACAGCCTGAAAAGCATTTCGAATCGCGGTAGTCATATTATTGTTGTACATTACTAGACAGTTTAGATCATTCAAAGCCATCCCCAAGTCATACATATTGCATTTAGCTGACCAAAAATATTGTTGTCGATAATTTTCGCTCATTGCGAATTTACACGGAAATTGTCAAGGTCAAAGGAATCGAATTTACGAAGCTTTTATTTCGTGTTGAATATTTATCACCATAATTAACTTCGTACACGAATTTTAAATAATTTTTCGATGTTCTTTGACATTTTATAATTAATGTTATGATCTTAATTAATTTTGAGCGATGATCGTTTTAGATAAGTACTATTTCTCCATAAAAATAAGCAGCCATGCATAGTCGACATCCGGTTGCACAACTCATTCGATGTCGAGCAAAAACAAATGAGTAACATGCAAAAAACTAAGTAGTAAGCTTATATACTAATGATTTTTGTATATAAATTCATTATCGACTGATGGGATAAAATATCTCGTTTGCAAAATAAAATAGAAGCCATTTATTTCAGGACAGTCATTGCAGTAAAAGTCTTTTGCAAGAAGTCCAATTTGCTTAATCATCATTTTTTTGGATTTTGCGTTCCATTAATAACGTACACTATGTGGAGGTATCTAGTGAATGAATAGATACATATCTTGATGTTATGTTCTTGTGTTCCGCCTCAGTTTTTCATATTGGAAGGTGAATTGAACAAGTGATGACAGAATAGTCCAGTTTCATGTTCGTCATTGCTCAGGCTAAGCCTCAATTGTAGGTAAATTAACATAAGAGTCAGGACAAAACCATTGGTATTTATATTGTTTTTGGATTGGTGTATTCCCACGGGATGTACCTCGTACAAAAGAATATATCACATACTATCGAGGCTTAGCCTGAGCAATGAAGAACATGAAACTGGACTATTACTATCACTTGAATTTTGATCTCTGTCATGCTCCTTCATTGATATATCATGTCCTCTGCATTGACAGATTTATTTATTAATGGCACCACCAAGCAAAACAGTGGTCTCAGTCTTCAGGTATGTTTATACGTGGTTTGAAAACTTAATTTGCAGATATAGCGATACTTGAGCTGACGTAATCCTTTGTTATTCATGTGCCAACCAGACAGTGATTGGCCGTTATTTCAATAGAGCTTATTGTAGTTCTGGTTGGCACATTAGCATAACAATTCATTTCTTTATAAACATAAAGTATCGCTATATGCCTATTTCAAAGAACATTGTTGTGGAGAATGAGGGATTCTGGGTTGCGGATGTCCATTACATGACTGAAAAGGTTGATGGGTAATGTTTTGTTAAATGACTAGCTACAGAAGATACACATACCATTTTATTGGCCATCAGAGATCTTCAGAATATAATGCTGATTTGAATAAAATTACTGCTTATTTCTTGTCATGATTGGATGCACACACTACCTTTTGGTCGTGAAATCTGCATCAGGAATCCGGTATTCCCTTATTTTCCTCAACAAGGTCTTTTGATGAAGGTATATCAGAGGAATGCATCTTAAAGGAGTGCTCCATCCAGAATGCATTCTACTCTTCACATTAAACAATATTCAATGGATGCCATTTTCAGCATCATTGAAATTCAACAAAGTGAAACTGTTGAATAATATGTTCAAAACCTTCAACATTGCAGTTTATATTCAATCTTTGAATATTTAATTGCTGTTTATTTATTATGTATCTGCTTTTTTCTTAATATGTTATTGCATTTTATACATGTAAACAATAAAACCTTTTCCCAATGCATCATGGATAAGACAGCTCCTTTAAGCAAGTATCTTGAGCTTTTTCCTTGATTAACAAAGAGATCAAAACCAGTAAAGTACTAGTGTGGGCTGCATTGGTGTTTCCTCAGAAACAGTTGTAAAATATATTAGTATATTAGACACTGTAAAAAGATGATGTTGATACTGACATTTTGGACGTTAGTCCTTCATCTGAGTAATATTTAATTGCTGACATAAATTTCCCTAAACTTCCATGGAGTATTTTTAATTAGCTGTAGTTAGAGCTACCTTGTAAAACATGTATATAAATTGATCATCTCATTAGGAGGGTATAATAATGGAGGTACTCAAATCTCAGTTTGCCCAAGTAAATGAAAATGTCTATTAAGTCCCTTCAGCGTCTGGAAACCAGAGGTGGTCTACAAGGGAGTGGAGGATTTATATTATTTTATTAATATGTATCCCCAGGAAGTGCTGGTACCCATTTATACTACTGAGTAGAGAGAAGCTCTTATAATGTGCTGATAAAGATCATTTTCTTTAATTTTTAAAGCTTATGTATTGATCAGTCAAATCCACGGCCACTAATCCCCCTGGACAATTGAGCTTTTGAAAAAAAAGCATGTAAAATGTGACTCACACTATGAAACAGTTGTATAATGTATAGATATCATCACTTTATGGTGTACAACTTATCGATACATTTTACAACTGTTACTATAACAAACACTATTCCAGGGCTGTCAACTCTCCCGGATAAACCAGGAGTCTCCAGATTTTGGGACCAATCTCCCGGTCTCAAGATTTCAGTGCCAAATCTCCCGGGTAAATGCGATAATCGATTTTCCTGTGTTTTGATATAAGCTAGAATCTGTAGATTATGTAAAGAAAGATGTGTAGAAGGTTTTTTTTTTTTTTTTTTTGCTTCGGAAAATTTCAATGGGAAAACAAAATGGCGGACATTCGGACGATCTCAAGATAAGAAACGGCCGGGGGTTGACAGCCCTGCTATTCACTCGTTCACTCTAGTATCATGCTTGTTTTTATGTCCCATTATGAGGTCAAAATTGAGAGTCAAATGTCTCATTGTTTTCCTATGATATTTAATCAAATGCCCTACCATGAGGGCAATGTGTCAAGTGCCGAGTATGAAATGTTTTGTAGCTTGGCAACTCAGTAGGTTATCCTATTACATTATTTGATAGCAAGGACAGTTATATGAAACCAAAGTTTTTATTTAGTGACATGTTGCTGTCAAGATGCCAATAAATTTATGTGAACTAGGTTTACAAGTGTAATATCATATTAATATTTTGTTGTTGTTGTAAATATTTGTAAATGATAATAATGCTGTCATGGAAACACTAACACCTGCAAAAACTAGCATTAGTATCTTATTTAGGAAGGCAAATGAGCATTCAAACACCTCAAAACTATGAAAAAATTGTCAAAACCACAAAATCCCAACCAATCTTTATATTGAAGTTTCTAAACCAATAAAATGCTTCCAAAATAAGGCAAAACCCTTACCAAATCTTTGTTGCTGTCATGTACTATAGAATTCCTTGCAAAGAAACTACTCTTCAGCAAGAATATCTCATATAAAGGCCCCCAAAATGTCCCCAATCTGACTTTTTGAAATTTCGGTTACCAACAGTGGTGTGAATCCAGGACCATTCAAAAAGAAATCCACTTCAGTCTTAAATTCTACAGACTGTGACAAAGCAAGGGTTTCAATTAAAAGGTCACAGTTTTTAGTAGACCCATTGGTTTCTTATACCTAGAACTGCCACTGCATACTAATATTAATATTTTTTTCTCCAGAATGCAAATGTACATTGTCTTTGGAGCACTGCTTGCTTTAGTGTTTCCTGTTGTAAATACAAGAATAGTGAGTATATTTATGAATAAATTATTTAATAAAGTACAAGGACCATGGAACCATGGAACAACATTTATAATTTAAGAAGGGGAGCCAGTCAATACCAAAAGTGGGAGTCTTCACAGGGGCGGCAGAACAGTTTAAGTAACAGCTCAAAATATTTGGGGGGGGGGGGGGCATTTCCACCATTCCCCCCGATTCTGCTGCCCCTGTTCAGAGGGAACAAGGAAAATTATCCCCCAGGAAATTTCAATATTGAAATATTATTTTGTTTTAAATAGCAAATTATTTATTGTCACTAGTGAAAGTCACAACTAACAAAATACAAATTGTAGTCTTATTTTTTGTCATTTACCACCGACTATTGATAGTCCAATAAATGGCTTTTTTGCACACAAATATAGAATAACATTTACAATCAGGATCACACTCGCACCATGAACGCTTTTTATTTTCTGAGCTTTCTAGCGCTTAGATCCTCTAAAAAGGTAGGACTGAACTCAGATAGATGGTATCAAAATGGAAACGTTTTCAGATCAATTCACTTATATATTTAAAGAATTATCAAAAAAGCACAAATTGTTCTCTGTATGACTTCGTATTTATATGTGTTTCAAGATTGTTCTTAAGTGGATCAGCTCATTAATTAATTAATCCATTATTAAGTTTTAAATAGTTTATTGATAATATATTAATATCTATTTTCCTTTAAATTTCCACAGCTGCCTTGTGAAGTTCTGATATACTATATTCAACATTATTTAATTCTTGTCTTTGTTCCTTTCTTCTTAATTGCTTGTGAAGGTATGTATACTTCTCAAAGTTATCAGAGGCTGGTTGTCCTGGGGGAGGGGGCACTCTGGAGATAAACGACCAAGGATGCTTGTCGGAATTTTTCAAAAATACCCCTAAAAGATACCAGACATTTTTCAAAGGGGCATGGCTTCACAAATATTTTCATCTCTTCTAAAAGATACAAAAAGACACCAAACTGGTGATTTTTCCCTCTAAAAGATACAACAAGCATCCCTGATCAGTTAACCCTGGAGTGCCCAAACACTGGATATATGGTGCTGTCTTATCCCTCTTACATTTTTACATGCTTGTTTTCAACTTTTTTTAATGGTAATGCAATGTTTTCATCAATAATAATTATTGATGAAAACATTGCATTATTGCATTAATTTTTTTTGTTCATTTCATAATTATAATCGTAGGTCCATACTTTATGGAAGATCTTTCAGACTTTAACTGGGCTACTTTAAGCTATACATTGTATACTTTCTACATGTTTCTTGTATTACAGCCAATTGGATTGGTAAGTATTCCAGCCAAATTTGTTGTCTTGACAAGCTTTGTTTTTATTTTGTCTATTCTGGACTTGAAAAAATTAGTTTAAAAAAAATGTTTTAAAGACATGGGGGATCCCGAATTATATTGAGGAGGTGCATCATTTTGAGTAGGGGGCTTGCACCCCCTGCACACCTCCCCTAGATCTACCACTGACAGATTGTAACAAATTCTGAGTCAGACCTAGATCCAGAAATTTTGAAAGGGAAGTGAAAGGGGACTGATAAAGACATTATTTCTAAAGATAAATCACGCCTTTTCCAAAAGGGGTGTATTCCCTGGGTCCCTAGACCTTAGGTAGAATTTGAGTAAGCGTCTTGCTAGAAATATAGTTCAGACATCCCCCTGGATTACAACCCGGCATTCCAATTAACCATTCAGATGCTCAAGGTATTTGACTACTGGGACTCAAGTGGTGCTTTAGAATAGCATATCATTTTAGGCTCTATTTGTATGTACTACATACATTTAGCTCAAAAATATCATCATTGAGTGGAAATGATGCAGGGATATCAGAGACTGCAGTCCCTGCTTACTTTTTTTAAAACTTCCCTCACAATCCCTAAGTATGAACTGCACCATGACCTTCAATCAGAATTGGTTATCACTCCCTTAATTCAGCTCAAATGTCCCTGAATGTCATGCAAATGTTATTTTTGTGTCATCATCACCATCATCATTCATCATCTGTCAATCAAATTCCTCTCAATGTATTAAAACAAAAAGCCAACCATCTGCTGTTTTCTTTTCAGTTATCTGAGGTGAATCTGAACAACATGGTTTGCCCAGCTATTAGCGACCCATTTAAAGGTCCTTACTACAGATTAATGGCAATGTGGTATATACCTGCACTGGTATTCCTTGTTGGCAAGGGAATGTGCATAGCTGGCATTATCTTGCTAAAACTCTTACACTTTGACAAAAAAGTGAAGAGCTGCCAAAATGGACATATCAGGAAAATTAGTGGGCAGCATGAAAAAGAACAGTAGGTTCATTTGTGAAAAGTGAAATGGTCTTGGTTGGGAAAATTGATCAATATTGTTAGAAAATGTATCTATATGCACATGACAAGTTTCTGGTGACATTTTTATTATATATATAAGATAAAGTTGAATATTCCTATAGAACTAGAGTTTGCTTTATACCGTGCTCTGGTATTACCCTCATTAATAGTATTTGTAATATCAATATGATATACTGACGTTGCTTTGTGTCTTGTAAATGCATGGGATCAGGCTCTGCAGGAGAAAACCAGCTCATCTTGGTATGTCATGATCAATGGCAAAACCCAGCAGGCCAAAGAAGTGTATGGGTATGAAAATGCAATGTTGGGTATTTTCACCACTTAAATCCCAAGATTTCACTTAAAAGTATATCTATTTGAATGAGAAGTTATTGGCATTTCCTTTACCTGCTCAATTGAACCAATGACATACCAAATTTGGGGAGTTTTAACTTTTAGGGATGGGGAATGGTCTTTCCGAAACTTTGCAAAATGGTGACATGTTTTTGTTTTCTAGCCCAAGATTTTGTAATATTTTCAATCAAAAATCAAGCCCAAGATTTTTAATGAAATTTGTTTGACCGTGACTTTACATTATACAATATTCCAAGATTTCAAGACTGTTTTAAAAACATTTTCAGAGCCTCCAAGATCCTCAATTTCTTTAAAAAAAACAAGACTCCAAGACACTTGCTTTAGTAAAATTTCAGGAAATCACTTGACACCATTATTTTTCTCCTGTGCTTTACCCAGCCTACTGAGACTGATCAAAGCCTGATTACTTCGTATAATCATAGATTGTACATTTGAAAAAAAATTGTCAGAGAGAATGCAGAATTGAGGTTGTTGGTTATTCACATTTAAAAGAAAACATCAGACACCAGAAAGTGGTAATGAACCCTTATAAAATAAAGATATAAAATCTGTTTTAGCAACTGAACTGCTTTTTTGTTAGACATTTTGGTAGAACTCTTTGCATTCAGCATTCTTTCTGTTGTTAAATTATTTATTAAACATAGCTCTCTCAAAAAAATAATATATTTTAATATGCAAATAAAAAAAATATACATACAAAATAAAATAAGATATACATGCAGTATCTGATCACACATTCTTCATACACTCACATATTTTCCATAATACTAGTTAATCATGTGCAATTCTCAGCTTTAAAGAATTGCTGTTACGATAGTAAAGTGAAAAACAAAAAAACCTGTGAAAACACTTTTAGAGTATTGTCCCATAGTACATTTTGTTAATCTACTCTGTTTTTAGTGTACATATAAATAACAATTTAGTTCTGACACTTTGTTTCATGGGTTTCAAAATATGTGAACTGACCTTGTCAATGTGTTACGACTACTGGTCAGAATGTTTTACATCCTTTATTTTCTCAAGTATTTCATTATACATTACTGCAGATCACTGTATCGGGACCTGCTTTTTTGAAACTCGGTATTTATTGGACAGCCAATCAATTTCATGAGTGGAGATATTTCACATAAAATACAATGGTGTCAGATCATCCAATGTTGCAGCAAGCTCTCAGTCACAAAGGAAATTGAGCAACAGTTGGAAATAACATATTAACAAAAGTTTGAAAAGGACCATCGTAATACAACAGATTTGGCTGACTAGCCCACTCATTTTATTATTAAATTATTGATTATTTGTAATTACTGATTTGCATTATTGCATCATTTCCCTACAAGTACCATTATTCTTTGCAAATTCTCTTTCAAATTCAAATTCTTAATCCTTTTGGGGATTGATACTAATTGCACTATGAAAGAAAGTGACCAAATCATTCTGGTAGTTGTAGGTAAATGAGCCTATTGATATTTTATTACCAATGCACACAAATCATGCTTAATATATACTATACAAATTAATATTATATTTCTGTTATAAATATATATTGAATTATTATATTGAACTATTAGGTATTGGCCAATCATCTCTGAGTACAATGTATGTACAGTAATTTATTAAAAACAAAAAATCAAAGACACTTCATTTTTCTGGAGTTTATTATTTATTTATACCCTTATCCAAGGACATGGTCACATGTACAATTTACACCAAGGTTTACTTCATTTGGGTTTTTTTGAGACGTCAATCATCAGATGGCTTTGTACATGCCATAGTTAGTAGTTCCCCTCTACTAACTATGAACATATATGCAGTTAGGCCGTTAAACAATTCCACCACTTGAGCTTTTCTTGATAAATAGTTGAGATAAATATCTTGAATTGAAAGCATTCAAACAGCTTTCAAATATTATGAAGAGGATGAAAACATCTGTAAAGGTAACTCCTACTGCATTTTTAAGTCCTTTGAATATGATTGTTTCTTGGGAAAACTTTTGATTTTCATTCACACGGCCTGAACATTTCGACAAACGAATGATTTACATTTTGATTGACGTCTCAGAAAAGGAAAATTGACCAAAGGAGAAAGGTTTTATGTTGGTCAACATGTTTGAATAGATGGTTCACCAAATAGACAGCTCAAATTCAATATCAGATCTCAAAAGAGTAGGCCAAAATAAACTTTCTCAGTCTGTAAATTTGAATATACTTTCTTAAAAGCTGAAGAGATGGGAATTTTTTTCAATCACAAAAATTTTACAAGATTGTATTATTTGACTGACAGGCCTGAAACCTTGGTTGTTGTGTGACAATTTAAACAAAAAAACTTATAGCTTTGATTTTAAAGCTACCAAATTTTCGCTACTTATTATTTTCTTTTATATATTATTTCTATGTCAACAAAAAAATAACTTTCAAGTAAAGTGAAATGAAATTGCAAGAAATGCTAAATACAGCACAGAATAATGAGCAGAAGCTCTCCTCCAATCAAAACGTTTAGTTACATCACGTGACCGAGGTATGGCGGGCTTGCTTGTTTAGTTCCCTCGTGTATGGTTGAAATTTCAAACTTTCTCAAACTGCATCGAAAATTACTCAAAATCCACAATCAAACAGACTTCCCGATCCACAACTGAGGTAAAATACGAATTATTACTAATCAAAGAATAATATTAGCGTGTTTTTTTTGTAAGAAATTAACAATCATTAGTCAAAACAAGCAAGTTGAACAACAGTGCTCCCTCTCTTCCTCCTCAGAAACGATCACAATTTCGTGGTAGCTTTTTTTGTATACGATGTCGTTTGAACAAGTAGAAAGTGGAGATCTTGCTCAATTCGATGGGATTTCAGCATCTGACACTGCGAACAACGAAGGTAAGACGACATAAACACGATCATTCTGTTGATGAAAGTCGTTAGCTAGGTAAGCATACCCTTTGAAGCAAGATGGCGCTTCATCTAAACGGCTTGTAATCTGGGCCCCGCGTAGCCGTTATCACAACTCTAATGACAAGAAGTTCGTTTCAAAACAGTAGCAACCTTTCCACTAAACTAATCTCGATCGAAGTGAAGTGTGTGAAGACAGAGAAATACTTTTCCGGGACCCAGTCTTTTCTCCATGTCAGTCTTGCCCAGGTTCTTGTTGAAGAAAACGAGCCGTTTGGATTTGAACCCAGTCTGGGCCCAGACCTCTGTAATTTTCCTTCTTTTTCACCGTAAAACTTCGATTTAAAAAAATATTTAGTCACATCTAATTCATGGCTATATTCTTGGCGTACTGATTACCACGTTGAAGTTTACTTTCACGAATTTGTGACGCCGTTTCGTCAGAAAATGGCGACACGGTTTTGGCGCCCATTTCAGCTTTCTTCATGTTTTTTCTTGATTTGGAGAAACACAACAAGTTCCATCAAAAAGTCGTTTACTTGCTTGGATTTAGCTTGATATAATCCATTATAACATAATGATATTCTTTCAACTTTATTTAATTTTCAACTTATTTTGAATTTTACATCGTTTTTGTCGATCTTTTTTCGAAGAAGAAAAGCAAAAGTGGGGTGATGCTTTATAGTATTATGTAAATTTGTTCTATTGAGACGCCATCTTGATTGTTCGTGTGACGTGATCTTTGGTGATGCATGTCAACTATTAATAATTTTGCATAACTATAATATAAAAATTAGGTAAACCTAATAGCGGAGCTCCAATTAATGAAATGAATTATTGATTCAATCATCCATTCTTTCATTTGTTCATTCACTACGAATTATCAAATTCTTGATCAATTTTTTTATATGTTATTTTCTTTTCCTGATCAAATAATCATATAAACAATTGAAACACACAAAGCTTTATGCATGCTACAACATTTTATCATACGCAAAAATGCGAAAAATATGTTGTTATACGTGTTAAAAATAGCACTTGTCAATTAAAATTGATTGTCCAATGAGAAGTTAGAAAAGCAGTAACATGGCTTCTTTGAGTTGTAAACAAATCCCCGCGCGCTTCTCGCTTTACGCTCTTTCCCGTTTGAGAAAACGTTATAAAAATCGACAAAAATGTCACTGTTCTGGTTAAATGTGTAATGAATTACTTATTGGTAATCTAGCTATCTAAAACGGTTGTGAATTTTTAATTATCAAACGTGAATACTGCATAACTCATTAAAAAATAGCCAGTATGAAGTTTTGAAATTTTAACTTGCAGATGAGAACACTGGCGAATTCATACAAGCGTTTTATTTTCAATAACAAATCAAAGAATTACAAGAATCAAATTTAAAAAAACCCACACACATAAAGATATCAACGACGGATAAATATCTTACAAAAACAAGTAAATATAATTATTGCAAACTGCTTTCATGTGGATGGTAAAAAAAGAAATTCATTAAAGATCGGCAAAAAATGTAAACATACCGGCGCCAAGTTTTTTTGTCCTGTACTGTCACTTTTCCACTGAATCTTTTGTCCTCAGTTCTGATTACAATAAGCTTGTTCATGTTTTTAAAATTTTAAAAGTGGCAGAAAACATTTTCACCGCCTCTAAAAAGTTTACACAGTTCAACTGAACGGCGATGGCAAGCTCGTGTTGCTTGATCACATGTTGTACTAAATTTGCATTTCCATCCACTCCCTGAATTGGCAGTCCTACTTTGTTGACAAACATCTTGTGTGAAAAGTTTTTTGTCGTGAATAGATGATAAATCTGCATTGATCCTACAGCTCTCAGTGTTATGAATATTCCGTAAAAATTGATGAATGAACAGAGAAATTATCTTCGTGAGTCTTGTCGTCTTGCTGTTCACCTCTTTTGAATTGCTGCAAATGCAGCCCGTATTTGTTTTGTTTTTGTTTTTATAAAAGTTTTATCGCCGTCGATTTTACTTTTAAAAGTAGATTAGTCAATAATTAATGACTGAAAAACGCCACGAAGAATCCATGAAGAATACGGCCTTCATTTTTACCATCTTTCAAACTTTCAAATAAACTCTTCCAGAAAATACAACTTGTAAAATCTCCAGCTTTGAATGACTATTGATGAATTATGACAGCTCTGCATGACTGCATATTTGGACGGTTAAAAACAGCGCCATGAGCGACTTTTACCCATTTTGTCAATGAAAATATTTTGAAGTAGTTTTTCATCGTTGAATCGTAGTTCTTATTCATTTTCACGCTGCGGTCTTTGTTTCTCTTTCTTAGTCAAATCTCTTCAAGCCGTCAGCTTAGCTTTACCATTTTCATGCTCTTTGTCCAGTGTAGAAATACATTTTGTAGAAAAATTTCAGTGAATGCATCAAACTGCAAAAATAATGATTGTTTTGGCGCCAACTAAAACTGGTCAGCAAATTTGCGCGTGAGTGTACACGTACGGACGTATGTATGTATGTATGTACGGACGGACGTTGTACGTATTTTGGAAATCCGGGCTTCCTGTGGTCGATTTCAAATGAGCTCCATGGTTTACCATGTTTTCTTAATTATGGTGCTCCGCTTGCGCGGGCCTTTGGCCCGCGCGGAGCTCCGCTAAAAAAATTAAATTTGCAGTATTTATATATGATTGTAGTAAAGTTTTTATCTTGTGAAAAAAAGTTTTCAATGATATGGGGATTTTGACCAAAAAATTTATTACAAATTTGTTAGGCTTCGTTAACACCAATCTCTCTCCAAAAATGATCCGAAAAACTACAAGGCTTGATTAACGAAATTGCCAGGAGGGAGACTCATTTTAATATCCTCTATAGATCTTTTTCGTTTTGCATACATCATAAATTGGACCCATACAAAAATAAGTAAATAGAAATAAACATATAAATGAATAATGAAAATATGTGAAACAATGAAAATAAACAAAATTACAAATAAAAAAGGTCAAAAAAGTTGTTTATTTTTCTTTGAATGAAAGAGGAACATCTAAAGATGAATGAAGGGATGCCTATAGATGGAAAAAAATGCCTTTTTCCATGTTTAGTTATTTGGATATTGCAAAATCAGGTAAACAAACACCCTTGTTTTTTGTTATTTTTTCTCAGTGGTAGAGTGAAAGAAAAACTGAATTGCTTGAATCTCTAGAATAATTTTTGTATGTAATCCGGTTTTACAAGCATGTGGTTGACTAGCAGTTACTAACTACTATGTATAAGTGGTAAGGACTATCACTGAGGATGGTTGTGATCTGAGTCATTCTTTTATGTCCCCCTGTTACTGGCTTTTCACTATGTGGAAAGAGTGGAGAGACAAGCCCTGCAATTTTACTCAAAGGTGGACAATTATGAATTTAAGAACATTCTCTTCGACTATTATAAGACACTGAATAATGATCTGGCTGAGGGTTTGAACTGGCAGCACCTTGGTTGACAGACCACACTCTTGAGCTAACCTGCCAATCAGTTCGGTATTGTGTTGCTTTATTGGCTTGTTTTGTGTTTAATTCCAAAATTGTTTTACTAGAAGATGCTGGTGCAGAACAGAGCAAAGAAAAAACAGAAGAGATCCAAGACAAGCAGACCCCATCAGAAGAATTACCAGAGCAACCTGAAGTTGATACAGACACAGCTCACGATGTACCCCAATCACAAACAGAAGAAACACCAGCTACTACAGATGATACAGGCACACAAGAAGTTTCACAGGTACAGAATACTGGTCAAGAAAGCACATACGCTAACCTGCAACCTATCTTCCTTGCTATGGAAATGGGCCAACAACAAGGAGAACAGACTACAACAACTGCTGAGATCACCCAATCTACACATGCTATACACTCTTCTCAAGCTATAACTGAACATACCAATCAAATGGTGCTGTCCCAGCAAGTACTAAGTAATCTAGCCACGTCTGTGGCGGAGGGTACAACCTCGGTATCCCTTCAGTCAATATTGCAGGTAAGCACTGTTGAAATTTGGTTATGAGAGCAAGAAAATATTATTTGTTTGTTGTTAATTATAGATTAATGCACTCCCATATGCAGGGATGTTGTCATAATTAATAGTCAACCTTTTGCTAAAGTGCATTATCGTTATTTCCAAACAATTCAGGGTCAATAATTGAAGCATTTGTTTATGTTAATAATTATTGGTCTGTTGCAGGAATCGGGTTGTCTTGCCATGATATCTAAGTGCAATTTATGTGAGATAAAGATGAATTGTTATTCTTTTTGTACACCATCCCATGTATATGAAAATCAATTACAAACATTTGTAATTTTAGTATTATTGATGCATGTCAACATTGACACATTGTAATTCTCAATCTGTATTGTTTTTCACCAGGATGTTGTCTCAGGGATACCCACTACATCAGGTACAGTACCTGCAGCGATCATCACTGATCCTTCATCAAGCACAGGCTCCTACTTGATAGTAAACCAAAATGGTGTTCCTATTGTGAGACCTGTGTTAGTCTCTAATATGCCAGAGAGTGGAATGAATGGCTCGGAGACTCTGCAAGTACTAGCCACTGGAATGGAAGGGGGTGACAGCCAGGAAACGGTCACTGTTGAAGTGTCAGCTCATAATGAGGCTACTTCTGCAGGTTAGTTGATATTCTGACAGTAATGGTATTTATAGTGATCAGGTTGATTAGAATTATCACTACTTTTCTGTAGCTTGTCATGTTGGAAAATATTTGATGAAGTGATGATGCAATGTTATTATGTATATTGGGCATGCATGATGGTGATAGCTTATGTAGTTTTAATGTCAAGACAATGATGATGATGATTGATATAGATGATGTAGTTCAAGTCATGACAATGATGATGGTGATTGATATAGATGATAGAGTTCTAATACCAAGATGATGATAATGATAAATGATATTCTAGTTATTGTGCTAGTGATTATTTTATTTCCATCATTATGACAATCATCTTGATAATGATGACATAGTAATGATGTGTTGATGATGATAACAGTGCCCTTGTTAAGTTGGTCAACATGATGATTTCGGGAAAATCGTAGTGTTGTGGATAGAGCAGGAAAAAAAAACAATCCATTTATATCTTCTGTACTGTTTCTGAAGGAGCAAGTGGAGTATCTGGTATGGGAGATGATTCCAATCTTGACATGTCATCTGATGGTATGAGCATGAGAATACACCATGAAACTAGTGGAGATGAAGGTATTATGATAAAGTTGTGGTGCATTGTCTGCATGACATTTGTTCACAGCCAAATGCACTGTATTACGACCTGCCATTTAATAATTTTGTTTTGATTTGGTCTTTTTTCAACCATCAATCAATTTCAGGGGTGATGTTTATTTCAATTTAACCAATGACAGAGTTTTGGAGAAAGCTATGCCCGATGAAGTTAATTGACTGTTCAGAAAAGACCAAATTCCAAGCAAAGTTTTGAATGATCAAATTGCAATGCAACAAGTTTGGCTGTAAATAAGTTGTCAACAATTTTCAGGATCCTTTGGTTGCATAGTTCCTTTTTGGAATATAGTACATGCAATAAAATTGTACTAGCCATATATGATAAACAACCAATCAGGGATGGACTTAGCCCCCCAATTTTTTGAAATTGATTGATAATATTTTTAATTGATAAATTGAAAAACATTTCCGCCCTCCCTGACAATATGTACACTATAATGATGCCATTTATCCAAAATGACTGTCATGTGCAATATTGTTGACTTACTCATTGTGTTGATATTGTCAGATTCAGCTCCATCAAGACTGTCCAGTGCCAAGCGTAAACTGAGTGATGGTCCTCGCATATGTGAGCAGTGCAACAAAGCATTCAAATATCCCTCTGACTTGAAGAAGCATTTGCAGATTCACACAAGTAAGTTGTACAGTGCCGAAAATACTGATCACATGACCTAAGAAACTCAGTATTGTTAATAATCAACACTATTAACAAACCATTGATGGCCATTGGGTTAAGAGATATTAGATATTACAGTTTATTCAGTAAAAAATAGCCCCCACAATAATAATTATTAGTTATTATTAATTATTCATTTACCATTATTTAAAGTGTGTTATCTGGATTCAGTATTCTTTTTTTTCTCTCTGACAATGTTTTATTTTTATTTTTAATTGGCATTAAGTGAATAACAGCAAATGTTCTTATATTTTGTTACTGCTCTTGTTTTTGCCATTACTATTGCAGTTATAGTTGCTGTTGTGGGCAGTAACATAATGGCAGCAAATTGCTTGTTATGCCTCAGGGCAAGTCACTCCAACCAACATGCATTTTATAAGTAGAGATAATTCATCGAACAATCTTGTCTTGGTGACAGAATGTGGATTCTGAGACATGACACATGCATTCAAGTAGTGACCAAATAAATTGTGTATTTTCCAGACATCAAGAAGTTCAAGTGTGAGGATTGTGGGCGATTCTTCCGTCGTCTTCACCAGCTCAATGTACACATGCGTATTCACACAGGAGAGAAGCCATATGTCTGTAATAGGCAAGTACATGTACAAAGAATATGATAAGTGATTGACTGAACCAGGGGCGCATCCAGAAATTTTGAAAAGCAGGGGCACTAATCAAAAATGACTGATTATCAATCAAAAATTAAAAGAATTATCTATAAAAATCAATCAAAAGGGGGGGGGGCACCGGCCTCATTGTTTTTTGTCTTCTGCACTCCCTCTGGATCCACCTCTGTGAACAGGGTATTGATTGAAAGGAAGAATGCGTTTTTATAAGCAAGGACCAGGAGCATGAGGATTGGATAAAGTTATCCAATGAACAAAAATGATACACTTCATAGAATTTGTTTGGGATTTCTCCAGTGGATAGGGGATAGCACTACGCTACGTGTAACTGGCCACAGCTGAATTTTTAAATAAAGGAATGTGTGAATAAACAAAGGAGAGAGGAAGAGAGATTTTTTTGAAAACAAAGAACAAAGCTCATTAACATTTGACTTCAAAAGACAGACAATGAATGGATGGAGGAATTAATGAATAAAAACTGAAATTAACAGATAATTAGTAATAAGTAGGTAAAGTAAGTAATAAGCTGCATAAATTCATAATTAAATTCTGTTTTATTTTTAATTGTTTTCAGATGTGGTGTGTCATTTCGCCATGACTCCACATTGACCATGCATATTCGTACCCGTCATGACCATCTTCGTCCCTTCAAGTGTGACGAATGTGGCAACACCTTTGGACGACTATCTCATCTACGAAAGCATGTTCGTAAAGTCTGTGGAAACCGCTTGAACAAGGACAGACCTATTGCACAATGCCGCTTCTGCGAGGAGAACTTTGCAACTAAAGGAGACCTCCGAAAGCATGTCATGTCCTGTGAAAAGAAAGAAGCTAAAGTCAGAGCCAAAGAAGTAACCTTGCATGTTTGTGACCAATGCAGTAAGGATTTTGCCAGTCCTTACAACTTGAGAAGACATCAACTTACTCACACTGATGAAAAACCTTTCCAGTGTGAAGTCTGTGCTCGTCAGTTTAAAGAGAAGTCATCACTCTCCAAACACATGAAGCGCAAACACACTGGTGTCGACCAAGGAAGCCAGACAGAAGAGACTGGTGAGACTGAATTCAACAGTGTTGATGTCATTGCTGAGTCTGCAGCAGTCAGTGGTGTTGCCATGGAGACTGAGGAAGTCGAGACTGGTATGGTGGGTAGTGCTGATGGGTCATCAACAGTTGATGCCAGTTCCTTGATGGGTGATCGTGTGCAGGGTGATGTTGAGATGACGACTATTGAGCTAAGTCTCCCTCCAGGAGCTGAAACCCATGAGGCTACAGCTTTGCAGGCGGCAGTTGAAGCACTGGTATCAGCCAGTCAGCAGCAGATGGCAGTAGATCACAGTATTGAAGTCCCCACTGAGGACAGCTCAGCTGGTAAGGTCATGTATGCAGGAGTTCCTGTAGAGACAGAAACACAGCATGTTGGTTTGGTTGAATCCAGTGAGATAGTGACAACTGATGTCAAGGATGTTACTGCTGAGAGTCAAGTTGAGGAGTTTGTAGCTACTCATGAACAGAGTGTAACAGCACAATAGGCTGAACTTTGAACCATAGCTTATATGTACATGTTATAAGTGGTTTTCAAAAACCTGTGACATTTCCGTACCATTTATTAGGCCTTAGATACACTCGGGTACTGGAATTTTCTAGTTTTAAAGGATTGTTTTAGATTAATGCATTCAGCCTTGATAACGTGTAGTGTACTTTATGACTAAAATAGGATGTAAAATAGAGTGGTTTTTAAAATCCTGTGAAATACACTTTGGGGTATTACATGTTATTGCACTTTCTTGCTCACATTTTGTGTGTAATGTACTGTACCTCAGTTGCACTTACGTTATTGCACGTTGTTTCGCACGTTTTTGAAAACCACTCTATGTAACCATATGAAGTACACCTCTTACTATGTATTATTGCTATAGTATACTATAAAATAACTCAATATAGGTTCATCAGACCACTGATCAAATAGTTGCTCAGTTAATCTTAATGTAAAATCGTGTTAATTGAACGTAACTAAAATATAACTACTATACGTTATCACACATACAATAATCAACCCTCAGCAACTAACTTTAGGCTTACCAATATCGTCTTACCAAATATTTATCATAAATATATATTCTTACTATACGATTGGCACTTAAACCATCTGATGTATAGATAGATACATCTTTACATCGAAACGTTTTGAGCAACTTTTAGCAAACTTAGTTAAGCCTGAATTTCACCTCAACGTTAGTACAAGCACACTAGTTTGTTTGTTAATTTGATTGTTTGTTTTTCTCTTTTTTTCTTTTTCTGTGAACACTGACCAAATACAAAGGCAGGTCAAGATGCAAGCACAATTTCCTTTTTTTTTAGTTAGCTGGGGAATTTTTATAGTTAACTTGGGCTTGTGTAGGAATTGTCTTGAGAAGATTTTAATTTATAAACAGATCGTACTTCAAATTAGATTGGTAGAACTCCTATTAACTTCATGACCTTTATAAAAGGTTAGATAAGGGAGACTTGTGTTCATCACAAGTCATTCCAATTAGCAGATGGAGCTTTTGTAGTTTTGATTTTCTCGAAGTATAGTGTTCTTGTAAATAGTTCATCTTGTCATATCAGATGGCTCGTACATACTCAGTATTCTAGAATAGGTTATATCCAAGGTAGCATAAGATGAGAGAATGAATCGCTGGTATTGGGTTGAGTTATTTCATATAATTTTAAATTCTATTCTTAGAACAAATAGCCCAGTAAAATGATTCATTCCCATAGCAATAGAATTAAAAAAAGAGTAAAATGATGTTTATAAGCCAAATACCAGCCATACCTTGTCTTACCTTAGTTCTCTTGTTATATCTTAAGCATTGACTCATTGAGACGAACAAACAAGCTGTGTACATATGGAAGTAGTGAAGAAATTGTATAGTTCTCTATTTCGTTAACGTGTTCACAGTTCCTCAATGAAACTTTGAAAATGAAGTGTAGCATGTAATCTTTAAGAAGAATAAATGTATTGTAAAGATTAGACAAGTTGTTAATATTGTATTTTATCATTAGCTACAAACTAGAGTCGATCTTCTGCACAAACAAATACTGTACATTTTCTAATGTACCAATCTTCTTTACGCGCTATTTTCTCGCCATTTTGGTGGGCTATAGTCCATGAATTTTACACAACAAAAACCGGCTTTTTTGGTCATTTTGATGGGCTATAGTCCATACATTTCATTCTAAAAACAAACATTTTGGTGGCCTGTAGTCCATGCATTTTGGTCAAAAAACGGCCTTTTTTCCTCATTTTGGTTGGTTATAGTCCATACATTGTTGAAAAACGGGCTTCTTTGGTCAGTTGCGTGGGCTACATTCGAAAAACGGGCTTTTTAGTTCTTTATTTTGATGGGCTACAGTCCATACATTTGGATCGAAAAAAAAGACTTTTTCATCATTTTGGTGGACTATAGTACATGCATTTTGTTCGAAGAGCGGGCTTTTTTGCTCATTTTGGTAAGTTATAGTCCACGCATTGTGGTCGAAAAGCGGCTTTTTTAAGTGATCTATAATCCAAGCATTTTTGTTGAAAAACCGGCATTTTGGTCATTTGGGTGGGCTAAAAATGCATCCATTTTTGTTGAAAAACGGGTCTTTTTTGTCATTTGGGTGGGCTATTGTTCATGCATTTTTGTCGAAAAACGGGCTTTTTTTGGTCATTTGGGTAGTCTAAACAGTATGTATTTTCTTCGAAAAACTGGCTTTTTTGGTGTGCTATAGTGCATCCTTTTTTGTTCAAAAACGGCTTTTTTTGGTCATTTTGGTGAACTATAGTCCATGCATTTTGATCGAAAAACGCGAATTTTTGACCATTTTGGTGGGCTACAGTCTGCATTTTTGTTGAAAAACGGCTTTTTTGGTCACTTTGAGGAAATATAGTCCATGCATTTGGTTGAAAAGCGGGCGTTTTTGGTCATTTGGGTGGGCTATAGTTATGCATTTTTGTTGAAAAACGGCTTTTTCTGGTCATTTTGGTGGGTTATAGTCCGTGCATTTTGGACGAAAAACGCACATTTTTTGGCATTTTGGTGAGCTATAGTCCATGCATTTTGAATGAAAAATGCACATTTTTGTCCATTTTTGTGGGCTATAGTCCACGCATTTTGATCGAAAAACGCGAATTTTTGACCATTTTGAGCTTTTTTGGTCATTTTGGTGGGCTATAGTCCAGGCATTTTGATCGAAAAACGCACATTTTTGGTCATATTGGTGGGCTATAGTCCATGCATTTTGATCGAAAAACGCGAATTTTTGACCATTTTGGTGGGCTGTAGTCCATGCATTTTTGTTGAAAAAACAGGCTTTTTGGTCATTTTGGTAGGCTATAGTGCATGCAATTTTTTTGAAAAACGCACATTTTTGGGCATTTTTGTGGGCTATAGTCCATGCATTTTGATCGAAAAACGCACATATTTTGGCATTTTTGTGGGCTATAGTCCATGCATTTTTGTTGAAAAAACGTTCTTTTTGGTCATTTCAGTGGGCTAGTACATGCATTTTTGTTGAAAAAAGGGCTTTTTGGTCATTTTGGTGGGCTATAGTACATGCATTTTGATCGAAAAACGCACATTTTTGGCCATTTTTGTGGGCTATAGTCCATGCATTTTGAGCGAAAAACGCGAATTTTTGACCATTTTCGTTGCCTATAGTCCATGCATTTTTGTTGAAAAAACGGGCTTTTGGTCATTTTGTTGGGCTATAGTCCATGCATTTTGGTCGAAAAACGAACATTTTTGGTCATTTTGGTGGGCTAAAGTCCATGCATTTTTTTTCGAAAAACGTACATTTTTGGTCATTTTGGTGGGCTATAGTCCATGCATTTTTGTTGAAAAACGGGCTTTTTCGTCATTTTGGTGAACTATAGTGCATGCATTTTGATCGAAAAACGCGAATTTTTGACCATTTTGGTGGGCTGTAGTCCATGCATTTTTGTTGAAAAAACGGGCTTTTTGGTCATTTTGGTAGGCTATAGTGCATGCAATTTTTTTGAAAAACGCACATTTTTGGGCATTTTTGTGGGCTATAGTCCATGCATTTTGATCGAAAAACGCACATATTTTGGCATTTTTGTGGGCTATAGTCCATGCATTTTTGTTGAAAAAACGGGCTTTTTGGTCATATTGGTGAGCTATAGTGCATGCAATTTTTTTGAAAAACGCACATTAATGGGCATTTTTGTGGGCTATAGTCCATGCATTTTTGTTGAAAAAACGGGCTTTTTGGTCATATTGGTGAGCTATAGTGCATGCAATTTTTTTGAAAAACGGGCTTTTTTGGTCATTTTGGTGGGCTATAGTCCATGCATTTTTGTTGAAAAAACGTTCTTTTTGGTCATTTCTGTGGGCTATAGTACATGCATTTTGATCGAAAAACGCACATTTTTGACCATTTTGTTGGGCTATAGTCCATGCATTTTTGTTGAAAAAAGGGCTTTTTGGTCATTTTGGTGGGCTATAGTACATGCATTTTGATCGAAAAACGCACATTTTTG